>VZTL01060804.1:10764-30713 GCA_013400535.1 Scopus umbretta
AGCCTTATGTCCTGCGAGACTCTGAACGAAATCTTCAGGTTTTGCCTGCTGCCTTCAGACAGTAACGCGTCCAGAAACGACACACAGAGCTGGGCGTCAGCTGTCATTGCAAGGGTCTCGCTGAATGTTAAAATACTCCCTGCATCAAGCAAATGTGATTTCTGGCATAAAACCAGCCACTCAGGGGCCAGCTCAATTCCCCCTCAGCTTACTGCTGCCAGGGAGAGCAGATGGGGAGGAAAAGTAGGGGCCAATTTTTTTCCTCTCATGGTGGCTTTCTTGATCGGGACTCAGCAAACTACAGTACTGATGTCAACAAGTGCCACAAACTCAAACTTGCCGTTTCCCAAAAGCCAGCAACATCATTCTGACTTCAGAAGAACATGCAGAAACGGCAGATTTCTAGACAAGTTTCTTAATTACTAGGGATTTTTGGCTAAGCCTTCTGATAATTTGGCTTGCTTTTCACCTTGAAACACTTTTGCCTCTGAGATACTCTCCTGGTCATAATTCGTTTTGTCAAGTTGAGTTTTTTTTTAAACAAGTTTTCTTGGCCAAAATATTATTTTTTTTTTCTGGTTTTAAGCTGCTGCCAATTACCTGAGAACCTAAGCATGGGTAAAATTTAAGATAGCTACTTCTTAGGACAAATATGGAGTTTGATATGCAGCAGGTATGATGCAGACTTCCACAGTTGTCTTGGATCCAGAGAATTTTTTTTTTTTTTTTAAACAATAGAGATATCATTATTTTTCCCACAACACTTATAACATCTCAGCTACTTACACCTTCTTTTGGTCTGCACACACTGTAGAGGCTAGGCCAATCCTGTCCTCTTATTCATGGATCAGACTTTTGCACCTAATGGAAAATAAAGCACTGCCTCCACCAAAGGTAGCAGGAAAGAATGTTACAAAGATGACAAAGAAAGTACAAGCGCAAAAGATTGAGTGGGAAATGTGTGTTACTATAAAGCAATAAAAGAATAGATGCAAGAGCAATTGTTTTCATAAACAAGTAGGCAGAGAAATGCCTAAAGTATCCTGATTAGTTTGTTTTTTTTTTAAAAAAATATAAAATAAAAAAATAGCAAGTTAAATATTGTCCAGACATTTGCTGGCGTAAGCTTAAGGGTCTGTATGCAGAGTATTCACACTGGGGCTCCACTCTCTCCTCTCAATAACATTATTTCAACTATTGAGTCATGCTGCCACTGGGAAAATACGAACATTTCAACAAAGAAAAATAAATTGCATTTGTGTTCTCACTTCAGCTCCCAGTTTCTTGCTGGAGTGGTGCCAGGACAGTGTTTCAAGGTGCTGACTATCTCTTTCTAGCAAAACAGAACAGATGGGACGGGGAGCTAGGCTAGGACTTGGTGGCTAAATGCAAACTCATTTAAGTCCCATGTCAGAACAAGGCTCTTTTCTCCCCTTACCCTCTCCGCTTCACGTACCTTGGATTTCAGAATACCTACATCTAAACACAGCTGCTAGGAGGGAACCATGACACATTTGGTTCATGCATTGCACCATGTGCTGCTGCAGTTTGGACACAGCCAGGAAAAAACATCATTCGCTTTCCCCCTTTAGCCACCTGCAACCTCAGGAAAATCCCTCCACTGCTCTCAGATGTAGTTTCCCTCCAACACAACAGGAATAATCTCCTCTTCCTGGGATACAGTTGTACACCAAAGGCTCTGCGGTGGCCTCATTCTAATACTTCAAGGCCACATAAATGAGGTAGGCTCTGCAATTTGTTCCTGTGCACGTGCACTTCATGTCAGTGGACCCTGCCACTCTGTCGGCTTTTACAAGATGAGCACAACAAACGCATTCATAAAAATAACTCCAGTGTGTATCCATGCACACTATTCACAGAAGCTAGTTAAATAAAACATGGCATTTGGTGGCCATGAGCAGTAGAAGGAGAGAGGGCATGAAACATGACCCTCATCGGAACTGGGAAGCTGGGGTGAAGAGGGTTACAATTCACCTTTGCAGAACACTTTTTGAATACCAAAAGCTTTCCTCTTTATAAAACAAAAACTTCGTTCACTTCAGTTCACTCACCATGAATAATGAACTGGGGAATTAAAAGCTTTAAACCTGTTAAAGAAGTAATATTAACTTAGGTATAAATATAGCTGAAATAATCCAGACAGTTTTATGACCTTACACCCCCAAATGAAGGTGAAATGCAGAATTCTTTCCCCAGGAACAGTGGTAAACACAGCTAACAGATGGAAGAGCTGAATGGAAATTTCAATAAAGTAGGCCACAAAGAAGCATTTGTAAGTGCAGGGGTGCTCACTTAAAAAAAGGGGGGGAAAAGAGAAGGCTAAAAAATGGAACTTTGTTTTATTTTGATAGCGTGCCAAAACAGTACTGCATTCCTTAAAGAGCAGAATAAAGGATTGAGTTAGACTGGCCTTCTCAACACCTCAGCAAAAGCCCCCATGGGTCTCATTTTGCTAGGATGACTATTTATATGACAGGTAAGGGAATAATTTTGTTGGATTCAGTTACACTAGGCCTCCATGACCTCTGGGTCAAAAGAGCAAATGCAAAAGTGACAATGTGGATAATTGCCTGTTTAGGATAATGGAATACTGATTGAGGGTCAATTATTATAACACCTGAAAGATAAATGAGCTGATGTGAAAGGTTCAACAGAGATAGCAAACAAGGAGAACTGTCTGCATGCACTATGCCATGGCTAATAATGCAGAGCACAGACTGCTGTGTTTGATAGCAGGGAAGCATATTTCCTGAGCTAAACTACAAAAGCTGAGCAGTTTCCAAGCCCTAAAATATTTTAGTTTGTAAAACGTACTGTAAAATAGAAATTCAGCTCAACTGCCCAAAGCTGCAGGATTAAAGTAATATTATTTAACATGCTACCCAATTAATTTCCATTATAGCCCTTGTCTGTGCCTCATGTCCCAGACTCATTCTTTCTTCTCTCTCCTGAGTGAACTTTCTTCCATTGCTACACAAATAAAGAAAACCAGCTTTGACATTTGTGTTTCTAAATCCAGGCAAAGGGGGAACACCATTCAGGCTGCTACTGCAGAGGGGCACTGTGGTTCACAGGATTTTTAAAAAGAACTGGATTTCACCTGTAAAATCTTTTGAAACTTCTGTGCATTTGGCTAGCTGTGTTACCTTGCTCTGCATTGCTTTTGGGTGGTGTGGTTCTTTAAATGCTCATTCCTCACCTTGGTTTTCTTCCTTTTTCTTTTGCCTCACAAAATACAAAAATCCTTCTTTCCTCCTCTACACATCACAACAATACATAGTTTGGACTGGAAAAAGGCATTTCCAAGAAGAAAGCACAACAGACCCCTCTTCAGGTTTACAGTCCAACAAGAGGTCAGTTGCTATTCACTCCAGAGCATGAAGGCACATCAACACGTGCAGTGCTTTGAGGGAGCAATATGCTTAGAAACTTCCACAGAAGTTACTAGAGTAAGCAGACAGCTAGTGTCCAGACACCTAGAAAGCCCACCTCTGGTATGCAAAAAATATTTCCAGATCATTTGAAAGGTCCATCTTCTTGTAGCATCAGATGAATGAGCAGTAAGAAACACATCTCCATGAACAGCAGAGCTCTGATTAACTGCTCTCAGCATGAATATTCATGGCTCAAAAGTATGCCACAGCAAAAAGTGTTATTTAGAAGATATTCCACTCAAGCGAGAGGAAAAGAACATAGCAAATCTTCTGCAATAACCTAACAACTCAATATGAGCCTCTCCCAGAGCTCTTCCACAGCAGCACGTGAGGACCTTGCCTGCTCTTTCTGCGCAGGCTCTGTGTAACCAGGGATCTTAGAAAGAGCGGGAATAAGGCATGTCTGGATCTCTCTGACACTGTCAACAGAATGTGTTAGAATACAACAGGCTGTCAAGGAAATGAAAATATGAAACTATATCACCTTCAAGGAGACTTGATTACTGCGGGAGTATACTGCTATCACCCATTTTGGCTGCAACGGCGTAGATCATTACCGCCCTGTGCCTCTCTGCCAGATATGACTTTTCCTTTAGTAGCCACATGAATGTTAATCTCCCAAACTCATAATTTTGTATTTTAGTACAAATCTACCTCTGTAAAAAATTCCAGCTATAATGACTATAAATGCAGTAGTAAGCTCATTTCTCTCCCCTCTCCAACTGGCATATCACATTTTTACAGTTCATTCGTACTCATCATGTAAGCTGGGAAATGGTGAATGATCAGACCATGAAAGGAGCTTGCAGCTGATTCTCATCTCTGTTTGATGGGAAAATTGCTACCTCTTCTGCAATACCATCAGCTACAGGAAGAGCAGCTTTGATGCCAAGCAGGAATTTCAAATCCACAATGCAAATCCCTTACCTGCAAGGTAAAGGACTAGAACTAATCAACTTAATAAGAGTGAAGTGTCCCACTAGAAATACCCCTGGTAGGAACAACAAGGATGGACAGTAAGTCACATGACTTCGGGTAAGAAAACAAAATAAAAAAAATCCCAACCCTGGGCCACCGATCGAACACTGTCTCAGAGTGACTAATTTCTGACTAGAACCCTACTGCTTTGGTTTTCCTTTCCCTCAGACAAGATGAATCACTGCGTGCAGGCTGACAGAAAGAGAAGACATCCTTTTCCTTTAGCTGCCAAACCCCTCATGATTTTCCTGTATGACAAAAGTCTATCCGGCAGTGATGAGAGATTTCTGTAACTCATTGAAGTCTTCAAGGGTTAAAAGATTATTGAGATCTCTTTCAGCATGAGGATAAGTTAGCTCTCATTTCAAATATGATGTATGTTCTTTTCCACTGCACTTAGCTTCTGCAGGGAGCATACCTCTCAAACGTTCCACATTTCAGGAATGGCTCCCATTTTAGTCTCAAAGCTATTTAACTTCCTTGCATATTTGCTACCTCTGCGCTCTTGTTATTTAAAACTCTTCATAGCAGTAAACCCAAACCAAACCCTTCTGCAAACTGATCTTACAGAGAAAGTCATACACTTAAAGGAATAAATCCCATTTTATTTTCCGTTCCTCTGCAAATGTGTGCTTTCTGTCTCTCTGTCCCACATTTGGGTGCTGGTACTCTGAGAGGCATAGACAATGGCTTCTAGCACAGAGATCCAGTACAAGTTTCATGGAGACCCAGAAGTTCAAGGCAGGGCCCCCTCTTCCCTCCCACCTGTTTATGAGGGACACACATTGCTACTTGGGCTATCCTAACAAAACATCCCCAAGCAAAGCTTGTTCCTAAAACCAGCTGCGATGAGCCACACTGGATATTTCAAATTTGCATAAGCTGTGCTAGCTGTTAAACACAGGCCTGAATTCCCATAAGTTACAGGAACTGATTACTGTTGTAAAACAGCGCAGAGCCCTCTGGAAAGCACCATGCAGTTTCATTCTATAAAAGTCCCACAGGGGATTCTGGTTCTGAGGCTGCTTGTACAACATAATCAAACCTTCAGGAGCAGCTCTGTGCATTACTACTGCATAACATTGACCAGGTAAGATATGGAAAGTGACAGTTACGATTACATATATCTCTTGAAAGAAATGCTGCTGCTGAATGAATAGAAAACTAGGTATGAGGGCAGCTGATTCATTAGCACATCTCCAAAAATTGCAAACCAAACTTTTCTGCAACAGTGAGACAAATAACTTAGCACCAAAAGAGATGAGCAGTGATTTTGCAAAGGGTGAGAGAGTCAGTAGTGCTCTGATTTGGTGCAGCTCCCTTTAAAATAGTCATCCTACCTCCCAGCCTGTTCTAAAAAGGCCACTGTCCTGGAGAAGCAGGGATGTGCAGGAAGCTTGTAAAACCATAGACTTAGCTGGTTCTTTCAGGGACAAATGCAACACCTGGTTCCACTCTATTTTTTTGGGGAATGTTACATTCTGCCTCCTTACACCTTACTTACTATTTGTGTAACTTAAGAGGGATGCCCATTATGCTGAAGGCCTCTGCAATGGAGACCTGGGGCCACAGGAGCTGCCTCAGAGTGTTGACATTTTTACTGATGTTGGTTCCTGGCTCAACAGTTCATCTGCATGGTACAGATACTACAAAGGTGCCACTGGCTAATATCAGCCTGCTTGCACAGCACAAGTCTCCTCAACCTGCGCAAGCTCTGACCTGTGGGCTCTTTGCTTCTTCTCAACAGATGGCCACAGATCCTTTCTGCAGGAGGAAATCTTATGAAGTCCAAATGACTAAAACTTTTATCATTCTATCAGAAAAAAACTGAAGGTGTCTTTAAAGAGATTCAGTAGAGATTGTGTAGGGAAAAAAGTCCTGCAGAGTAAGGGAAAGAAAATCTGGAGTGACAGTGAGCTAGAAACCTAGTGTATGGATGGGTAAGGGAGCAAATGAACCCTTGGGTGTTTTAAATGGAAAAGACTATCCACCTTTTAATTAAGAATGAAAGAGGTACACGATCTGTTGTATACAAAATCCAACTCAAATGAGTAACTTTGGAAGATAGCAAACACATCTGCAGTGTATCTGCCAATGTAACAAAGGCAGACCGAGTGCTGAAAAAGCAGCAGGAAGAAAGAGGAGACTTATATGCATAATGGAAATAAGTTCCTAATGTTATCTTCAGCTAACTTATATAGCTTGAAAGATGGGAATAAATCAAAATCAAACAGATCTTTATCAGCAAAGAAGTTGATAAGTCTACTCTGTAAGCTGGCAAGTTCTGAAGATCACTCATGAGGACTTAACTCACTAGACATCAACTTAAAATAGCACTGTATTTGAGGGTTTGCTGTGTACGCTGCAAAAGTCAGTTGCTTAGTGTAGTTTTGGAGGAGACTTTGCAGAATGATGGAAGGTAAAAGGGTCTTTTTCCTTAGGTAGCAGGCTGGGAAAATTCCTTCCCAATAATTACTTTAGTGCTGTTGGGCTTCATTGTGATACTAATTGTCATGGTGTCGGGAGCTTGGGTTTTTAAGTTTTTTTCTTTTAACATTTTTTAATTGTGTCTTCTCATTTACATTTCAGTAAAAGCAAACATTCTGGGATACTAAAGCTGAGATGTCAAAAAGAACATTACAATAATTTAGATTGTAAGTACCTGAACTCAAAAGTAAACTTACTGGAAGGAACCTAGAACAAGGTGCTAAGAGCTGATCAGATGTATGTACAAGAAAAAGACAAATCACCTTTGAAAAACATGTTTTTTCCTCTAGCTTTTGTCACTGATGTTTTTTTCCTCTGGAAAGAATAATTATGCAAGCAGCAGCAATGTTACTGAAGATGTAACTGAAGCTTCACAGTCTGTGTGATTAAAAGCAAACTTAAAAGCAGATTCCTGGACAAAAAGCATGCTATATTTGTTAAAAATTAAAAAGGAATGAAGTCAAAGCAGCATTTAGATTGTTTTTAGACAGGCCGCCAATACTCTGCACTTTTCCCCTTCTTCTTCGTGAACAGTTCATATGCTGCTGTTACGCTAAACTGCTAACATAACCGTGATACAATGACAGAGAAAAGATGCACGCGTGACTCAAATGGTTCTTAAAGACACCGTCACACGCCTTACATGAAACCAAAAAGTCAACTGCAGCTGCAGTCAACTGTGAGAATTCTCAGTCAACACCACCATAAACAGCACATGTACCCTGACAGCTCACCAAAGCTTCGTTGTACCAAAACCAGGTACATGAATGAAGGGAGACATCCAGAACAGCATCCCAATTTATATTTGGCACTGCAGCTTAATATTTGGCATCACTGCTGGCCCCAGGCTTACGTCACACGACAGGTTTCCCTTCTCATTCTGATCCTTAAAACCATACACCCCACACCCACATACCTTACCAGCTTCTTCCCAGCCTGCCTCCCGTGACCCTTGCATGAATGAGGAAGCCAGGATGGACTGAGAAAGGAAGGTTTGCCTTGCCACGGTTTGGGGAAGTCAGGACAATAAATTTGAACGTGACATACTGCAGAAAGAAACACCTGAAACCAAGTTTTCTGTTAAGTTATTTTGTGGCAACTTATGGGTTTGGGGGCTATGGTGACTGGAAGGAAGGAGGGAGGAGAGTGAAACATTCCATTTCAGAGGAAGAACTAAAATTAACATCAATAGCTAAACTCTCTGATTAAAGGGAGACTTGCAAGGAGAAACATCAATTAGCAGTTTAAGCGAGCACTTGAGACTTTCAAGTTTTTAATACACAGATTGCAATGAAGTCATCTTTCCTGCTGTTCTCCATGAGGTTAATATTTGCAGAGCTTAAAAAAATGGTCACCCACTCCTGCTTGGATGTGCCACACAAACGTTGAGAACATGCAGGATGGTGGGAAAATTAATTAGCAATGAAGGAGACAGTGACAGAAATAGAAAAGTCTTTTGAAGCATAAGCTTAAGTTTTCCCCAAGAAAAGCTTAGGGCTGTTTTCTTCTTTCTTTTTCAAAACAGTATCTTTAACTAGTTTCTGAAATAAATAGAAGATTGTAGCATATAAGATGTGCGTTATACATGGTCTCTATTGAAAAACCTAAAATGGACAGGAAACTTGAAAATGGAAGGCATGGGTTCCCCAGCTATGCCACGTACCATTTTAATGACCCAGGCATGCCAAGGCGGAGTGATGTAGGTAGTGACGTACTAACTTATACTTCACATGGAGTTTAATCTGCCGTACCAGAAAATGGATGTCCAGATTTCCCCTAAGGGGAAAACCATTTATTTTAACAATAGTCATTTACTTCAACAGGTCTGTATCAATCCCTTTCCTTATTTACAGAGAAATAAGCCGCTTGCTGTTTAGATAACATTCTCTTCAGGGCAGGCGTAGCTTATCGGAGCTGCCTGCTGCGAGCCGAGTCCAGGTTGCAAACAATGCGCTTTTACCAACTCTACTGCCTTGAAATCTGACAACATAAAGTAAAGCACAAATTGCTTTCCGAGCCTTTCTTCTGCCTTCCTCAGCATAGCTGGGAGGGTCTTGGCCCATTTATACTAAAAGTGAAAGAATGAGAATATGAGTGTGTCAGCTGGCGCCTCCAAGGAAAATCCTGGCCATTGCGCATCCGGTCTAGGAATTTCACCAGCCTTTTACCATGCTGTGACATAGTCTTCTGATGGACGTTTAATCCATTCACTCAATAGCATGCACAGAGATAAAACCAGCAGAAGCCAGGAGGAAGAAACTAGTATTTTGTGTCACTCTGCTCGTTCATTGCTTTCCATTCACTCGCCTGTAACTTATCCTTTCCCGAGGACTTAACTCTATCACTGTGAGCAAGCTCAATGCATGCTTACGGCAGGCAAACCAGCTTTTCTCAGTTGCTCTGTATTCGTATGCACATGAAAAAATGCCGATGTGGTCATTTGCCTGCCTTAGAGGAGCTGCCCTCCCCACCTGCCCGTGTCTGGCAGGAATGGGAGGCAGCAGTGAGGCAGCAGCAGGCTGTCCTGCCACCAGTGCCTCCATCTGCCGTGAGCCGCTGTAAACATGCCATGGACAAACTCCATGCAAGCATATGACACTATTTAAACTGTCTGTTGTGCCTGTCTTTTCTTCATACCATGATCCAGGTTGACAGCTTTAATGGCCATTTTCCCTTCCAGCTGGTCTGCATACACTCAGGTTTGAGGCATTGTTCTGGAGCAGTCTCCAGGTTTTGAGAAGCCCACCTCGCTCCATGGCTGATACTTCTGCAAGGTGTCTCAGAAAAAAATCTGGGTTGAAACTCTGGCAGGGTAATGAAGGAGTTACTAGTTCCACGGGCATTAAACCAAAACCACATCATCTTTTCTGTCAGGGAAGTCGTGCTCTAAAGCCCCTGGAGGTCCTGCAGCAAGAGGCATTGCTTCAGGACAAGGTACAGCAAGCAAGGACAGCCACTCTGTAGAGTTCTTGTCCCTGCTTTGACAAACAGTTGGGTCTTTGCACCTCCAGTACAAAACTAATAAACTCTATGAAATATCAAGATTACCATTACCAGGGGATACATCAATAATCCAGGGATTTCTCTGTTGGCTGTGTAGTGGTTTTGTGTGCTGTGACCCACCACCTTCAAAATTATAATCCCTTCACTGAATAAGACACGATTAAAAATAATATAATATTTCAAAGGACTAAGTGCTCCCATATGGAGATCAGTTCTTTAAGTGTTGTAATTTGCCAACTATAAATATGTTGGAATTGTTTTAATGAAATATCCTGTGCTATTATGTAAGTACAGTATTGTTTCCATTCACACTTCTGTTCTACACAACTATTCCAGATGTTCTACCCAACATCTCGAGACGTTCTTTAGGCAAAAAAAAATGTATATACACACTCATACACATTTAAATATGTATGTGTATAAACAAATATATATGTGCATAAAAATCAACTTAATAAAATAAACCAAAACCTAATGTTAAGTGTTTTTACATTTAATAGAGGTTCTCTGGGCATGTCTTAATCTTCTCATAACAAACCTGCAATCATATAACTCAAACCCTTAAATTATCATGATCCTAAGTTGTAATAAAAACAAGAATAAAAGTTTACTAGAAGGTCAAAAACTGTCAAGTACAAGCAAGAGAAAATACAGAGATGCAGAAGAAGCAGAGAGGTCAAGTGCTTCTGAAAAAATTCAGGTACTGTACCTTCAAGTTTATGCAGCAGTAGGTGACTGGTTACTGCTGTTTTATTTAATAAGACTTCACATAAATTCCAGCTGCTAACCATGTAATAAGTCCATCTCAGAACAGAAGGGCTTCTATTCTCCTGCCACGTTATGATCCTGACTTCCACCCACCTCGCTGGGAGTTACAGCTGTACTGAGGGCTGAATAGATCCCATGGACCATTTTCCTGTGTTCACATTTGATTGTAATGCCTAAGCTGTACAAACGAACAATCTTTGGATTTAAGGAAAAAAAACACCTCATTTTGTGTAACCCTATATGAGGTACGGTAATAATCCTGGGGCTTGACTGCACAGCAATTTTCTCAGTGCTTTAATGCAGTGATGGCACTTTTTTAAAACAAGAAGGGGGGGGAGGGTAGAAAATGCACACAGGAAGAAGAATAATGAGATTACAAGATTAGCATATCTGGCTTTTTCTCCTTTTGCTTCTTCCCCCATTCTTTTTTTCCCCCTGTATTACAGTTATCCTGCTTTTTATTACATAACTCTTGCATTTGCATTAAGGGTCCAATCCTTTGCAAAATGCTGAGGGCCCTAAACTTTCATCTTTTTCCAGCAGTTTTATGCAGGGAAAATACTTTTCTTCTGGGCAGTCTGTGCAGCTGTTCCGTAACTCCTACTGCAGCCTCAGGTGGTGGTAGGTTCTATGATACAAATGAGCATTTCCCCATACAAGGAGGAGGTGGTGGACTGGAAGATCCGCGTGAAAATTGCTGTTCAGCCCTGGCACTGTGACTGATAGGTACATCAACTGAACCGGAATCAGGGAAAATAAGCAATGCAGATGCTGGCTGATTANGGAAATAATGAGATGCTTTTTGCTTGGTTTATAATGGAGGGGTTTGAACATAAAAGGAATAACAAAATTTTGGTAATGTTTTTCCCCATAAAAATCTTGAAAAAAAAATGAAAATCATGATGACAAGAAAACTATTCTATAAAATATTTAGTTGTGAAAAAATTTTTTGAAAAGGAATATTTACTATTAGTGGACGCTTATTTCAGAACAAAATGAAGGTATAAAATAAATACAACATTTCATTTTTCTCTCAGCAATTATACAGGCAGTGCTGTATATTAAAGCAGTGTGTAGTGGTTTTTCACTTTAACATTTTTAATCTCTTTGCAATGTTCTTCTTAAAGGAAAACTTATTTCTCATGCAGTCTAGAAGCCTTTCTCTAGAGACCTACATCAAGTATCTGTAACACAAGCTGAAACTACATTTAGTAACGTCCACCGTGCCAAGTTCACTCTTTAAAAAACAAAAGCTTTCAAATCAATACAGCATAAGTGTTTAAAAAAAACATGTGTACAAGTGGCAGGCTTTTTAAAATGTTGGACATTGCACGTGTAACTCATCAAGAAAGACTGAGGACACCCCTGACCAGTGACCATATGGTCAGAAAGAAATCCAGACCTGGAGACTCATCTGGAGCCAGCTAGGTGAAGCACAGCAAACATGCAGATGTGAACTAAGCTGGCAAAAACACTAGGCCTAGATATGTGTAGGATAAAAAAAAAAAAAAAATCCAGGTACTGTTTGAAATTTGTATTTCTGCTGCAAGCTGAGTTATGCTACAGCTGCCACCCTTTTGCCTGGGGAGTTAGCATCCAGGCAGCCCAGCTTCGACTCAGGTGCAGCCTCAACTTGATGCACTCACCATCTCCAAACATGAACATGGACATTTTTGCCAGGCATGATGCTCTTCTTGCATTTTTTCCAGTGTCTGCACAGTGAGCAACTGCAGATCATGCAGTGGACTGGTGCGGAGACATGCAGGGAAGGGGTGGGAAAACTGAAGGAGGCTTGCTGAAAGGGTGACCACAGTCGCTTGTGATGATTATACAAACAGCTCTGCATCTTTTGATGTTTCCTTTTTTCTAATAATAAGATGGTCATCTGCACGCTTTGCTTTCTGAGAAATGTTGCTTCATTTCTCTCCCATAAAAATGGTCTGTTTCCTCTTAGAGAGCAAATTAGAGGAAGAGACCTACAATAATTTACAGTATATTAGACAGTTATTACTATGCAATGATATAAAATGGCAATTATACTAAGTGAGAACTTTGGTAAAATTCATATACTGGAAATGAAAGAGTAAATTCAGGTTTGGTACCACGTGTCTGAAGTCAAACCATCCGCGGCAACATATAAATTCCAAATCCCAACAACCTTACTCATTCATGAAGTTTCATCATGATTATTCAAGCACTGACAGTGTGTTCATGCCATAATAAAGATGAGAAATTACAAGGCTGACTTGTGTGAATACGACAGGCACCATTTGGCCTCCCGTGCCAATGCATCATAGCGAGACTGCGCTTGCTATTGCAACCTTTGCACGTACCGAGCATTTCTTAGTACAGCTTAGAACAGGAAAATGAGGAGAGAGGACTTGTTAGTTCCTGTTTACCACCCGAAACATGAGAGGCAAAGCTCTGTTAAATGGGACCTATTTCACAGAGCTGATAAAATTCAAGAGTTCACAGTGTCACAACCTGGCATCTGCATTAACCCTTATTTTTTATTAGCTAATGCGTGTGTTACATTTTAATGGATGCTAATGTAAATAGATGTGCTTATTATGACTTCAGCGCACTCACAACAGTTTAATAAAGCATTTTTATTGTCTTCATTTATTGCCACATTCTTTTCACACTTAGAGTGGCATAAGCCCAAGATACCCCCCTAGAAGTCATGGGTTTACCTAGGTGTAAATCTGTATTACTTTAGATGTTTATCGGCCTGAAAGGAGACTCTGGCTCACAGAATCCAAATATCACTTTGATTTAAGTGCTGCTGAGTTTAAGCAGACTGTAACCAGATCCTGAAGAATCACTCTAGCTCAGGAGGAGAGGAGTAATAATTTTAAGTAGGCAGAATTCTATTCCTTTATATAACTTTAAAAAAAAAATGTTTTTGAATAAGATGTCTTGCTTTCCCTGTGTAATAGTTATGAAAGAAAATTATCTTTCAGAAGGTTATCGAACATTTGCTGTCAGCTTGCAGCTCCTCAGTGCCTTTTACTTACTTTACCCTTGAGAAAACACAGTCTGGCACTGTCCCTTTTCTCCTCCTCGTTTTTCAGATCGACCTCCAATGTCATTAATAGTCCAACACATTGAAACGCTGAGAATCTTCTTCCCAGGAAGGGTTTGTACATAAGCATACATGATGAAGGACTTGGGGACCATACAAAGTACTAGTGAAATGTAACTGCACCTTAAGTGAGAACAGCCAGGTTTGAGAGGGCAAAGTGATGCCAGAGAGCATGTAATCACCAGAAAAGAGAAGTAAGGGGACCTCTCAGAGGCATGGGGAAGACCAGCAAGAAGAACGTAAAGCATGGGAGACCATACACATCTACAGCTGCAGCTGTGGAAACAAAACTGGCCTAACATTTTACAAAAGGTCATCAGATTGTGAACACTCAAAAAATGCTATTTATATATCACAGAAGAAAAAAAAAGGGCAACCCTAGGAACACTGTTCCCCTGAGCCAGAGCTGGTGTGCTGATCAAGAACTCAGTACCAGAAGATCAGGTGCTCTGAAAGACGCCACCTAACTGAACGCACAACTCAACTACCATGGTACCCGCTTCTTGAAGGGCACAACTGACCACAGCTGGGCATGAGAGACCTGGGAGGAGATAAGCAAAGTCCTTAATAGTATATAAGAAGACAAACACTGGAACAAATTACTCCAGTGCAAATGAGGGCACGGCTCCATGGCATGCCAGCGGTACCCTGGCAACAGCACATACATGCAAAACCGCACAGAAAATGCTACGTTGCATTTATCACAGCAAAAAACCCTACATGGAGGCATTTACCACAGAGCAGCTGAAATGCCGTGGGTATCTTCTGGTAACACGTTATATATCCGAGACTGGTGTTTTCCCCAAACAGTTTTTCCTTGTGTCAGCAAGCTCAGACAGGAGAACATGCTTTCACTCTAACCAGTCAGGGGTACTTCTTGCCTTTTTTCCATCCAAGCTCGCTCAACTTAATAGCTCTCCCTTACAAGACTTCACCATGACTCAAAATTTATGAGGGAAGTTTTCTAAGGTAAAAGGGCAAGCAGGTGCCTGGTTTCCACTGACTACCAGCACCTTGCTCCTACATGTGCTGCTGAACATCTCCCCAAACTGGCTCTGTAAGTGCCTGTGAAAAGGAGGCTGAAGAACAGGCAATCCAGCTGGCACCTGCTGCAGCCAATATGCCCACAGAGACGTGAGAAACTTTTGCAGTGAACTCCCAAACATCCTCTGGATTTCAGCTTCATTAGAAATCTGAATTTCAGGCTAAGTTTGCCAAAATGTTCGCAAATATCTGTGTATCTCTCTGCAGACCTAGCCCAACTTATGACTTCAGGTAAAAGCCATGAGAAAAACCTGTGGTTGTTGTTTCTTCCTGAAGCCAGGCAACTGTTGGCAGTTTGGCACCAAACCCACAAGTCAAACACAAAATGCGAGACAGGAACAGTAAATGAAGGAATATTTCCTATCAACCTCTGCAGGCCAGAGCTGCATATTGTTACATGCCTAGAACACCAATTTGGAAGGCGAGGATAATAACACAATACAAAAGAAAGACAGGAAGCTGGGGTGAGAATCTCCTGATGTGCTAATTAATTCTTGATTCATTCTTCCGCTGTAGGCGTATAAGAAACTATTAAGGAATTGCACAAATGTCTGTGCAAGCTGTGGGTCCAAATTCTGGTTTCTGTTAATCTGGCAGAAACTTTTTATGCTGACTATGGCAGAAATAAATTATTTGAAGTGATGTAAACCTGTGAAGCGCAAACATGCCTTACACTTTGACAGAAAAGAACCTACTGATTTTTGACTGTTTTAAGTTCAGAATCCTGAATATAACGTAACGGTGAAACAATGTGAAAAAAAGCACACTCCCAACAACACCCTCAGTTTACTGAGGTCAGATTAATCTTTTAAGGAAGCTAAACACTGAAACCAGACTGAACCTAACTTTCTTTTCCAGCTTTTTTTCAAAGGTAACGCAGGAATATTGGACAAACAGAGAATGTAGCAAATCCCCAAACACCCAGACCCTTTCCTTCTTGGTGGAGCAGGGCTGCACATCTCATCAAAGCACTCATGTTGATCACAGGTCTTATCATCCCGTTGCCGTCAGTCGTCTGTCAACAACGCAAAAGGTCACACCTCTCATCTGTCAGTAAGTGATGAGTCTGAGGATTTCTCTAAATGAACAATCTCCAGTCCCAAATGGAAGCAGCCACCAAGTGCCGCTTTGAACAGCCTGTTTTGCTTGCATTCCCTATGCTGCCCCACCAGCTCCTTGCACCTGGAGTGCTGCAGCACCCCAGTTTGGAAGCAGCTCTGAATTAGTCTTTGACCTACCATTGACGGCATGACTCGGAGACTGCCTTAGCCTCAACGTACGTTGCATCTACACATGCAAATAGTTTCTTTGGCAGAATACTTAAATGCCACTATCCCACAGCACAATTAGCAAATCCAAGGTGAAAAATTTTGTATCGATTCCCCGCTCTCACACCTACGCAGGCTTTTTGTGGCCATAGCTACTGAAGGTCTGCCTCTTCAAGGAAGTGCCTGAAACTTGTGCTGCCTCAGAGGCACATTTAACTTCCTCAAAGACCTAGCAAAAAGCCAGCTTAGTTATGCCCACACAAAGCTACAATCACTCCCCGAGTCTTTAGGAATCTTGGCTTTGGCTTGGTTTTGTATGGAAGTTCTTGAAAAGGCTTCTGTTAAAATGGAAGATCCACTTTTCAGAGACCCAAGCTGGGATCTGAAGAAGCAAGTCTATTTTACTCTTCTGTGGCCAGGGAGAGCCCTGAATATGACCACTACTTTTCACAGTACATAAACACAGCTCTCACTCCACAGTACCATTTTGCTCACAATACAAGAGAAAACTTGCAATTTTTTCACAGTTTTTGCAATAATAATTTCCCAGAAGCATACTTTACAGTAGCACAATACAATACATCTTTCCTGCAAAGAAAGTCGTGAGCTGAATCACTGGAAATGTTTTCCGAAATGCCTACTTTAAAACTACTTCCACTGGATGACTACTGCTCAAAGAATGTAAACAAAGATTATAAAAGGCATCTTCATAACATGGAGTATCCTTTAACAAAGTCACATGTTTTCAAGCCCATTTTTAGGGATGATTCCTGACATTAATTTTAACAGCAAAAGAGGTGGTGTGGTGTCCTTCATTTTTAAGACAAAAAAGGGATGGCCAGTTAGGAAGCCATGTAACACAGAAGTCTCTTGCATTTTATAATTCTACAAGCATGCAGGTATACTGAATCACATCTAGGCAAAATTAAGCTTCAGGGGGAAAGAAAAAAAAAAAAAGTCCTTTTCACCTCCCATTTATCTCATAAATAGAAAAAAAACCCCAATCAACCCACCAAACCCACAACCAAAAAACCTAAAACCACTGAAGCCAACCCCCCTCAAACCCCTGCAACCCATGGATATCACCAAGAAGAACCTACCTTCCAGTACTTTTGTCCCCATGGTTCAGCAGTAAGAATTCAACCAAGCATTCTGGGTTTTTTCCCATGTCTGGGCAACTTTCCAGAACTTCTAAGTTCAACAGGCAACTTTTAGTCCTATCTAGTTTGCATTTCTTTGTGCTGCTCGCCTGTTTCCTCCCTGTTGACATTTGCACAAACTACAAAAGCAGTTGCAGTGAGAGATTCCTTCACAAAAATGGTGCTGCAATGCTCTCTTTAAAAACATTGAAAAAATTACCAAGAAACTGAGAAAGAGTGACAATACTCTAGGAATCTAGAAAACAGATGTAGAAATTTGCTTACTGAGTAGAGATACACCTTTGTTTAACCAACTGATGCCTCATTTCAAATAATTTCCTCTAGTTAAACAGTTCCAACACCTCCACACCTGACCAGATGGAAGGATGCAAAACATTATTCTACCAAGTTTTACCTCCTTGTCACATGACTCTTCTAGGATCTAATTAGCCTTTATGTGGATATAAAAACGGTAGCGTGCACATAAGCTGACAAAAGACAGAAAAAACGAATGGCCTTATTTTAAAAAGAAAGAGCAACTTACACAGCCTAAATGAGGATAATGTTTAAAATAAATTATTTACTTTTCAACACCTCTAGAATTTTGGAAAGAACCAAAATCTGCACAGAACCATAACACAGCTAAGGAATTTACTTCATCTCATGATTCATCTAGTTTTTCCTCTTCTTCTCCTCCAGCTTCCTTATCAGATTTCCCTGTGCCCGTTGCACTTTCTAAAACTCCTGTTGTTCCAATAATTAACTTTTTCTTTACACACCACATGCCTAAATCCTGTTTTTCTTATGACATGAAAAAAGACCAATAGGAAAAAATACATTTCTCTATATCCATTTGTTTCTAAGATACGTCTACTTAAACTTTACAATGGTTCTCTTCTAATCCAAAACCCTTAAGGCATTTTAGAAGGTAAATGAGTGATTAGGGGCATTCCTGCTGTAGTTTATATGCTTTGTCAGCCCTGATTGTTCCGAGTCAAAGATTTCATTTTTCCTAAAGTGCCAAGTTTAGCAGGTTTCAAGGTACACAGCAAGATGTATCCAGCTGGTCAGAATTTAGTAGATTCTGGCCCACCTTGTGTGTGTTTTGCTTCATATTTTAAAATACAGAGATTTCAGGTTTTGGGAAAAAAATAATATTTTCAATTACTAACTTAAAAATGCTTTTCATCAAAATGAAAATTACATTTTGAATTTAAATAAAATCTTGACCAGCTCTAACATTAAGTCATTTTCTGAGCATTTAGATGCCTCTAAAATTTGATATATCTGCAAACAAAACAAAACCAGTTGCATACATAAAATGTACGTCACAGATTCACTGACTATACAATGGTACAGCATAATATGCGCATTTCAGTAGCACTTGCTTGGAATGATCCATAAGAGCTCACATATAGCTACTTATGAATAATACGGTCATTTTAAACTCTGAGCTAATAAAAATCTTCATACTTTGTCATTGTGCACTATACACATTCATGCACAAATGACTAAGGAGAAAACTCTGCAGGGACGATAAAACCATGCAAGTCAGCAGCCCTGGGTGGTGGCTGTATGGCAAGAAGGAACTAGTTTGAATGGGAGAAATGTACATATAATTTATGTGTGCAAGCATATACTGTGCATAAAGAGGTGAAATAGGCATATCTCAAAGTAATATGCAGGAAATGCATATGATTTAAGTTTTTGCTTTAGGTACAATATACTTTTATTTCTAACTACTGAGCACCTGAAATCTTGTTTCCTCAGCCCAACATAATTTCATGCTTACTTTACAGAAAAAGAATACCCAAGGACTGTCTGAAGGGGGAGAAAATATGTATAGTATAAAATTAGTATATGGATAGTATAAGATTAGTACAGGGACCTGCTACTCTGTTGTTTGGCAAGCAGAGGGGCCTGTGTAGTTTCAGTGCATCAGAGCAAGATTCCAGCAAAAACACATGGGGGGGGGAGAAGGGAGGTCTGGGTGTTCAGCTGAATGAACTTACTTTTACCTTTTTTTTTTTTCTAACATAAGTCGTCTTTTTCCTGATACTGTCTGAATTTGAAACATCTAATTTAATCCATTGAAGGGCCCCGTCTTCCTTTTATTTCCTGTCTGTGCTGGAGCAGTCGCCTGTTTCAATTATGACTTTCTCCAGCTCCTACATTTTTTGTGCTCCAGCTGGCTCAAAGTGCACTTCCTTGGAAGGTAAAATGCACTAACTGTGCTGATCGGAGACTGATAGTTGAAAAGCCACAATATTTAATAGCTGAGCTGATAAGAGGAAGGGTTAACAAATAAAAAAAAAACCCACACCAAAAAACAAACAAACAAAACCAAATGAAAACAAAAACGCCAAAAAAACCAACAACCCCCCCACCCCCCAACACAATTTTGAGCCTAAACAAAAGGATATTATATAGCTGTATGTTCAATTAAGGCCCCATTTAAAAAATATATATACACAGAACTGCAGACTGCTTACATAAATCCATACTTTTATGGTAAATTTCATCCACTTCTATGCATGTGTGTTAAATGTTTCTTTCCTGCTTTTCAGTCAGTTAGTGCTGACTGGGGACTAACTTGGTGCAATTATTTCAAAAGAACAGGATTGTGGGATTGATATGGCACTACTGCAAAGCCTTTTCCAGCTAAAAATAAGATTGTTTTGTAGTCAAAAAAACCCCAACCAACCAAAAAACCAAACCCACC
>VZTL01060805.1:1353-47447 GCA_013400535.1 Scopus umbretta
GACAGGGTAGTCCCTTGTCTGTACTGTGTGCCTTGTTGGAAAAAACCTCAGTACTGAGTAGTAGCTTTCAAGCTCTGATGAGCTAATTCTCTCCCTGGTCCTTAAAGACAGGATAAGACAGACTCCCTGAGGAAGCATGTAAGAGATTCAAAAGCAGGAAGAGGTGTAAAACGCACCTACCTACATAAGTGCAACCTGGTAGCTGGAAAAATACCAGGTACAATATGCGTTGTGGCTTGACCATCCCAAGGCCTGAATCTGTTCCTTCCTCTGTGGACAACTTTTATTCTGCTTTGCAACTCTGGGGAGATCAGACCTGTTCTCAGAAGGAGGATTTGCTACTCCTCAAAGGGTGAAGGAGTGATACCGAAAGAGAACAAAGGGAGGCAAGGTTGCTGTTTCAGTAAAGGAGGGCTTTGCTTTGAAGGTATTTGGTTTATTTTCTTTGTTTGGTCATGAGCAAGGGGAAATCCCACCTTAGCTTCTAGAGGATTGATAAGGGCAATGCTGGTCATTTGTAACAGAAATGTTGCTGTCTACAACTGTATGAGTTGGGTTTCCTGAAAAGAGATGTCCCAGAAGAGTCTGTGATAAATCTTAACATGTTTAATAAAAATAAGTTCTTGATAGCATAGGAACTTCTTGCTGTGCAGACTCTGTTCATGCAGCAGAACTTTGCATCTTGAAGAAAATCAGTAATCAAGAAACTTTGTTCCAATCAAGTGCAGTTCATAGTGGCTTTGTGACTTAATTTTCTTTGCTTTTTATTCATATTTTTAATGTGTCTGTAGGCTAAAATCAATTTGCTATCATCTGTAGACTCCCTATGGCTCAGCAAAACTTTTCTAAAATGTTTAAAGAACTATGATTTTAACACGAGAGATGCCACATGTAGTAGCTACCATTGTTTATTATTTAAAGGCCGTGTTTGGAGCAGATAAAGCCAGTTTCAAAACCATCTATGGAATGTAGGGGTTTTTTAATGTCTGCAGCAGGAAGAGGCAAAAGAAACAAATGTTAGACCCCTTTGAGGAGGTGAGAAGCAATTGTCTTGATAAACATTGCCTTCTTTCACCAACAATTATTTTAAAGCACAGTCAATTTGAGGACAGAGCTGTGACTAAGTTGGAGGATGGATTGCTTTGTATACCCCCAACTGCTATAAATTGGTTTAAACTTTTATGAATCATCTTGTAACAAAAAGTACAGAAGCATAATTACCCCTGCTTTTACTGCTCTAAGAAGTGGAAGCCCAAGAGGACCTCTCTGCTATTGACAAGATGTAACTTTTTGCTTACTGAACTCTTTCTGGATTGAAAAGGTAGTGTGTGAACAGCCTGGAGCCCAAGCACTATGCAATTGCAGTGGAACAACCTTCTTTGAAGCTGAGTGCAGGAGGGTCTGAAACAGCTGATGCTTACGGGAGGCTTCAGAAATACTGTCTGATGCATTAATGCAGTGAGGTTTTAAATGGCTGAAAGTTGTGATATCCTAGAGCATGAGAGTAACGTATTCCGAAATAATAATGGTGGTGATGTTTCCATAATGTTCTAAAGGTATGTGAGAAGAGAATTCCACACTGAACCCTAAAACAGGCTTTTCTGCATAACAAGAGCACTGAGAGCCCTTTGAAAAAGAAGTCAAAAATATTTGGCAGGGGATGGAAGTAGTGGTGATCTGTCCCCCTTACCATGTGCCAGAAAGACACGTTCCAGTGAGCAATGCAAGTCTTTACAATATGACCAAATGTCCACCTTTGGATGTTTATTTTCAGTTAATTCTGAAGCCAGAGCTGCGTGGGCATGTTAACACCTTTTCTAGGCTCATTTTTGAATGTTGGTTCAGAGTTTTTACCCAATTCAGACACATGCTAATGTGCGAATCACTTGTATGTGGTGTTCATAAACATTCGGGGGTGCCTTAAAAGGTGGCGGTGGGTTGGAGGAAGGCAGCAGTCCAGCCTGAGCACGGTGGGAAGGTGTGGTAGGGAAATGAGTTTTAGAGGGTAGGGGGTGGACAACTTGAGCTACAGGGCATCTCTGGCTGTGTTTTGCCAACAGCCATGTTGCCAATACCTCAGTAGGTTAGTGGGATGTCAGTGTCAATTAAGGGTCCAGGCAGTGACGTGGGTCTTCAGGGCTGCCTGGAGAGCAGAGGTGGGACTGACCTCCCAGCCCCAACTGTGAGTGACTAATGCAAAGAGGTCTCATGGCTGTAGTACTTTAGCATGGGAGTGTTAAGTGTGCTTCCCTTATGTCTTCCCACAGTTGTGATGCCCTGAGAAAGTTCTCCAGGAGAGCTCTGAAACTCAGCTCATTGTGCAGCTGGGTAAACTTCCTTTCCTTGAAGTAATTTGGATGCCTGTGGGTTGGAAGGATCAAGATCTGCTTAATGGGAGATGCAGTGGCTGAGATTTTGTCCAGCAATAAGTCATGTCTATAAACTACTAGGGCAGGAGGTAGCTGTGAATTAACAGAGATTTGGAAAAGATCTTATGAACTTCCCCACCCAGAGAGGCATTCCCTTCCCCTCAGCCCCTTATGGCAAGTGGCTGTAGCTATTACTTTCTGGAAATATCCAAGGAGAAGCAGATCATAACAACAAGTCAGTGCGTGCCTCACAGCAAAAGAAATGTTCCCTTTTTTCTAGTTTCTTAGCCTGCAGGTTTGTCAATATTGTCAGATTCTCCCACTCCCACTCTTCCTGACACAATTGCCATGTCGTTCTTTTCTTATACAAAGTGATAGCTCTACCTTCTCAACCAGCTTCAGACGCTGGGCTCTCACACGTGTGTTGGAGTCATTTTCTATTCCTTTGGATGAGTTTTGTCTACTCAGTCAGCCCTGGAGGAAGAGATGCAAATAAGTCATTTTGTTTTACAGGCATGACTTCCATCAGGGGTCTGGTGTGGAGAAAACTGTCTGGAAAATAACACTGGGTGGCTTGAAATGTGTATTACAGGCTCCCCCCTATATAAGCGGGAGTGTGCACACTGCATGGAGAGTTGCGGGAGGAAACACCAGTGCCAAAGGTCTGTTCTTCACACTTGACTGATGGATTAAATTCTCTTTCCATGATCCTTCTTTCTGACTAGCCGCGGTGCTGTCGCTGGGCTTTTCCAAATGGGGTAGGTTAGAGTTTGGGTGTAGATGCAACTGACAGTGCTTTTTGAGACAGCAGATCCATTTGCAGATGCTAATGAAGGAGTTCTTGTTTTTCTTCCATCTAAATCCTCCAGACAATCATTTTATTGAAGGAATTCACCATGCTGTGCCATTAGGGAGAGAAGGGGATAAAAATTATTTTTGGAGCCAGGGATGAAGGATTTGGATGGTAAAGTGTGTTAAAGAGAAACCCCAGGTGAGTAATTTAGTATCTTCTGAGTTGGATTCCAGCCTTGATTTACCCAAGAATAGGTTCCTTATTCCGTATTAATACACTTTTTAAAATGCAAATACCTGGTTTTATTTTACTTCTAGGACTTTCATTTTAGATCTACCATCAAAGTTGAATCAGAAGACATGCTTGATGGGCTTAAGAGGCATAACAGGACACTCCTTTTAGAAGAGAAGGTAAAGCTGTTGCATTTCTGCTCTGTGGTAGTGCAGCAGGAATAGCCTTTCCGATTTATCTATGAATAATAAAACACCAGTCATTCCAGTAGCTCAGCACCAAGAAACTAGAAAGTTCATGGCCTCCACAGTTCAGTTCTGTTACTTTGGCCCAATGACTGCATTTCTTTGTTTGTGCTTCAACAACAATGTTTTTGACAGCGGCATCGTGGATTTTGTGGATTCCAGAACAAAATCAGACTTTGTGTAACTCTCTTGAGGGAGGGAGGGTGAGAAGCTCCCAACTCCTGTTGAGTTACCGAGCACCAGGCAGGATTTACTGTGTTCTTTCTAGCACATGGACCATTTGGGGGAACTCCAAACAATCCCACAGCCAAAATCATGCACCTCCTTATGCTTCATGCTTACTTTTAGCTGGGATGAGGGGATTAGCTGCTGCTAAAGGCATTGGTCCATGAGAACCTTTATTGTGTGAGTACGTTACAGGGCAAGTGGTTATGCTATTAAAATATATGAATTTACAGTCCTGGCAGTTTTGGGGTGGGGAAGGAGGTTTGAAAAGTATACTGCACAAATTTGCTCTGGTATTATTGTGAAGCTAGCATTTCCATTCTTAATGATTATTTGTGAATCGCTACGTGGGGAAGATGAGTTTTAAAAGGACAGTGAGGAAAATGAAATCATGTGTCTAGAACTGCTCTAAAGGTGATGTCTGATCACTGATGTGGCACAGACTGTTTCATTGAAATGACAAAGCAGTTGTCAGTCCAAGCAGAGAGGCTTCTGCTCTTTGATGCTGTTAGAAAAATCTCTGCCTGGGGCCCAAAATTTTTTTTTTGTGAAAAGGAACTAGAAATCCCTCAAGAAAGTAAGAAAGTGCTGGAATCACTTAGTAAAGGTGTTAGATGGATAACGTGTCATAAAGAGTTACTCTCATTTGTTGAAGAAGCACTTATGCTCAAATTAGCTTGCTGATGGGCATATCATAGAAGGTGCCTTTTGAGATTTCAGTGTGACTGCAACTGATTGTAGGAAAATGAAGAAGTAACACTAAACAACCTCTGTTTCTGAGGAGCAAATATTTTGAAATAAAAAACTCCATTTGCAAAAAATACAGAAATAAGTCTTCCCTTTAAGAGCAGGAGACCTGTTCTGAAAGAGAAGGATCTGTTATGAGATTTAGTTCAAATTGGAAGCATGGGTGAGAAAGAGAAAAGATTTAGTTATCAATGAGGTTTCATAACCAGCAAAGGGCTGGTACACTTTCTCAGAAACAGTTAGCTTATGTGGTTGGGCTTGTTCTCATTGTAGCAAAATTTGGGGGGAATCTTGGGAATCAGCAGTGGTCCTCACAAGATGGTGAGGAGGATCATTGACTGCTGAACAGATGCAATGAGTGGCAATGCTCGCATGGGCAGAAGTATCTAATTGAAGGAAGAATGGAAGGGAATAGAATAAATTTGATTGAGTTGTAAGCTGTTGAAAGTACAGTGATCGCTGCAGCAAATACGATGAGCAGAAACACAGTACTGAAAGCAAAACAAAATGATCTGGATACTCCAAGTCATCCTTCAAGAGCTAGTTAGGCCATTACCAAGTATCTGATGACAACCTCATAGGTCAGGACAAAGTTAGGAAAGACCACAGAGGCAGACCCTTATTACATGGTGGAAGTCAGAAAGGAACTAAGAGTTACAAGAAGAAGAGATGAAGTGCATTTGTCTTTGAGGGTTTCACAGTTGATGAAACAGACTGCTGTGTGGTAGCAAGTCCTTTTCCTTGGTTAGGCTTTCCTTCTCCTGAATATGCAACTCCAATTGTGCAGGACAGTGTTTTTTATAGAGACTGATTTTAGCTGGTGACTGTTGTGTGATTACTAGCCTGTAAATAATAACTCTTAAGTATCTGTTATTGAAAAGGGGATTGAAGGGTTCAACTTGTGGCATGCAAGTCAAATTCCGTGTGATTGCCATCAGCTGTTGCAAAGTGGGGAAAAGTTAAAGCCGAAGCAAAAACCTTTACCTTCAAACTTGTGTCATAAATGTGGGGAGAGAGTGTATTTTGGATCCAGAGAAAGAACTGGTGATGGAGAGGGTGGTCAGTGTTTTGCATCAGTACTTGCTGGCTGTAGTTTATTCTAGAGCAGCAGTGGGACAGATTTGGCAATGGGGAGGCACTGAAGAGTGTAGAAGTACTTGCACATGTGGTCCTAAACTCAGTAAAACTGAAAATTAAACAACTACTGAAATGTATGTGTTAACTCCTGTGAATTAAAGCAAAAATCGTTCAAGTTAGTGAATGACAGACTGAAAATTTGGTCTGCTGGGATTGTACTGTGAATTTCTCCAGATTTTCTTTGTCATAGGGGACAACCAATTCCACTCTTGGTGTCACAAGCAACTGAGACTTAATTAACGCTTGGAAATTGCTTTGAGATCTTTGGGTGAAAAACTATGGAGTTCTAATGATATTTGATTAAATGCAAAGAACAGCAATGCTTTTCTTGGAGAATGATTAGAGTTTGAACTTCTATCACAAGGAATCGTTTTCTGCTACGGAGGTGGGTGTGTTTTGATCAGCATTCTTATTCTTGGTGACAATGACTGTTTTGGTAGCAGAGATAAATAGACGAGAAGCAGCATTTGTGCTGTGTGCCATGTTGGTATAAAAAGCCTCCATCCCAACAAATGAGCGGAAGCTCAGCTTATGCAGTACGTTCAGCCTTACGTTAGGGCAACCCCCATAGTAGAACCTTTAGGGATGCTCACTAAATGAGTTCTTACCACATGGGTGCAACTGGGTGCTACTTACCTTGATCAAGAAAAATTATTTAAAGCCACTTGGAAGGTATAGGCGGAAAGCTAGGAGTAAAGAGGAACTTCCTGGTCTTCTGCTCTAAAGCAGGCTTTCCTCTTGCTCTGCAATGTTGAGTCAGTGTGGACTGCCTTGCCAGTGGGGAGGAAGGCTCTGCACATGTCACTCTTCCTCCCACATTATCATGGCTGTATAGCGAGGCATCTTTGGCTGAAGTGAGGCACAAGCTAAAAGGGCTGGGGAGGCTGCTGTGGACTTGTCAGTGCTAGTCCCTGCTGTAGCTCTCTTCAGATGAAGCTCAGAAAAAACATCAGTTTGGGTTGGTGGCTTATGCACTTCTTTTGCAACGCCCACCTGAGAGGAGGCACAGATCAGACATTTAAATCCAGGCTGATTGTCTCCTGTGACTACTGCTGGTAGGAAATGTAGAGCATAATGTTGATTAAAAGTGAAGTGTACAACAGAAGCATTGTTCGTGTGAAATCAGACAGTGCCCAAATGAAGGCTGGGAAGGAGTTTCTAATACACTCAGGGATCCAGAGGAATGAGAGACCTTTTTAAAGGTGTTAGCTCTCCCTACACCCAGATATTGTTCACACAGTGTCACCTGGGCATTTCTCCGCTACTTATGTTTCCTGTGACTCTGTGTGGCGATAACATTTTCTGTTCTGTGGGGATAGGGAGGAACGTCTTTGGCTATTCTAAGAAAGGAGCTTTGATGGGAGAAAAAGAAACCCAACGTTTGTGTACACAGTTGACGAATTTAAGGTTACAAGGTGCCAAAACACCTTCTCAAGCTTTCTGCCAAATATGATCCATAACTTCAAGCAAAATGGAAATAAAACTTACTTCTGACAGTCTCGTAAAATTCTGTCCAAACAGGATTAGCCTTCCTTTCAATACTGTTTAAAAACAAAACAAACAAAAAAACCACTTCAGGCTATTACTACAAAAGATTGAGCTTCAGTGAGTAAATACTTGTAAGAATTTTGCAAGGATGAGTGAAGATTACATAGATAACAAACCAGTTACTAGTACTTACAGCATCTGCTGCCCAATATCTCAACACTGTTTCTGTGTCTGCTGCTCTGGGAAGCAGCTCCATGATGTTGTTCGTTATCTGCCCCCACACTGCCAATGGAGGAACTCAAAAGTTCACCTGCAAAACTCCAGCAGTACCGGCAGAAGAACCATTTTTTATTTTTTTTTCCCCCCCCATTGCTTTTTTTAGTGCATCCTTCCCAACAGTTGTCACTGTGATGGTAGAACCTGTTGTGTTTATATATCTTAACACTGTTAATGGAGAAGTAATTTGACCAAAAGTAGCCTGTGTAGTTTAAATAGAAGATTTAATTGTGTAATTTATTTGCAAATACAGACTTTCTATTTAGTATACCTAGACTTTCTGCTTAGTATGTATTTCTTCTAAAAAAAAAAATAGAAAGCTTGTCTGCTTCCAGATCAGTCAGTGGTGGGAGGCAAGTAAAAAAGTTGGAAGGTTAAAGAACTTGTTTGTGATTTCTTTTTTTCTTTGCCTTTTTTTTTTTTTTGGGGGGGGGGAGGCTGCTTTTCTAGGAGGAAGAACAAGCTGCAGGGGAAGAGGGAGCAGGGTGCTGTGATGATAGGTCAAAATTCTAAGTTTCCAGTTTTACATAAACTTAATTCACAGTAGCGTGAGCATCTTGTGAAATGAGAGATTAAAAAAGAAAAAAAAACCCAATTATTTTTGTGTGAGAATATGACCTGTGGAGAGTGATGTATGCCAGATCCTGCTGAGGATAACCTGGCAACCTTGATCACCCACCAATCTGAAAAGCCGAGCAGCATCACAGGAGCAGGGCAATATGTGAATGCTGAAACACCTGCAAATCAGGCTCAAGGAGCAATCAAAGTGTGATAAACATTAATTAGTATAATACCCAAACCCTTAATGGAGGAAGGAACGTTGATTACACTATCACACTTGGGATTTCTTTCTGTCAGAGATGGTGTATGATGACAGTTTCTGATTACACTTACTCAGACATGAAGTTAAAACTTTAAAAGCTGCTTAAATATGAAGGAGAGAGAAGAGCAGAAAGCAAACAAGTTGATCTTTCTTTGAGTGGTTGAACATATTTGGCTTTTCATAAAAACATGCATTTTGCTTTTTACCTTTCAAACTTTTGAGGCGAATTGCCTTTATGAACTGGCTTTGAATGCTTCCCTGGATCACTGTAAACCGTAAATGTCTTAGCAGCCTTTCCGTTGCTCTCTCCATCTTGATCCTGCGATGTTGCCAGCTGCTGGGGCAGAGGCACTGCGTGGGAGTGGGGAGAGTGGGGCTCAGGCTTCTCACAATCCATTTCCGACTGTGCTGGTCATTGCTGTGTGAGCTCTGAGCTGGTCTGCTGCAGTGTGTAGCAACATCCATATGCGGTCAGGCTGTTTGTAAAGCACACTCTAGTGCCTCATAAAACAATATCCTTTGTTAGCCAGCCAGAAGACACTTAGATATTCTAGCCTAGCTCTCTAGGCCTGCTTCAGTCTAGTGGATTGTGCACCAAAGCCCTGAGTTATGGGTACCAGGGGTGATGCATTGATGTTTCCCCATCACTTCAGCAGCCTAAGGAGCCATAAAAGCCCATGGCCTTTGTTCAAGAAGATTCTTAGAAAAATTCAAACTTGGAAAAGTTTGAGATTTTTTTCTTCTCCACAGCATACAAATAGAAGAGAGCAATGACATGCCTCCGGGTCCAGAGAAAGAAGCAGGTGAGGAGGGGGCTCAGTAGCCTCAGAAGAAAGCTGGACACAGCTCCCGCAGCACCACCTTCTGCTGCTGCTTTCATCATGGGTTTGTCTCCTCTCCCCTGGGAGGTAGTCTCTCGTCAGCTTGCCAGTGGTTCTCTCACTTCTGGTAACCCACTGAACCTTGTCCTAGAGTTTTAATGGTATCTCATTCATCAGGAATGGTATCGTGTTGGGTTTGGCACTGGTGCTGTGGAAGGACGAATGGCAGCCAGCACTGTTATCTTCCCTTGTTGCCCTGCTCCAGCACCAGCCACTTGGAGAGTCTGAGGATGTAATAAAATACAAGAACCATAAACTCTGTCCATTCTAATTCATACCTCCTGTAGTAAGGGAGGAATTTAATAAAAGCACGCTGTGTTGGGGGGAAAAAAAAAAGCAGTTTGACTTTTAGGCAAAAAGCCAAGGGTTTACAGAACAAATTTACTGTGTGTACCCTGAAGTTTAGAACAGCAATGCTGAACATCACCCTGCTATCTCTCAGGGCTGGAGCCTGAGCTGGGAGGAGGCCAAAAGCCTGACTTACTGTCATGTGTACAGTCCTCCATTAAGGAAAAAGTTGTCTAATATTTCGGCTGCCTTATCCTCCTGTGCAACTTAATTTCTCATTCTGCTCCATAATGTTCTTTCTCCTTGGTTGATCGCTTACTTTTGTACTTCAGACATGAAATTGAAGTTCTTTGGTATTCTAGAGAGGTTTGCTCCCAGCCTCGGTTGCCTTGCCTTTCTCATTCACCTTGGTGTGGAGCTTGCCTCTTCTCTCTCCTACTTCCCAAGTTTTGTCATCCCTGTCACTTTTGGGTGATGTGTACGTGGACAGCAAAGGGTCTCTTTCTGCTGTGATGCTTCCCTCCAGCTGAATCCGGTCTTGCTCAGCCACCTTTCTGGGAATCTGTCAGCCTGTCTTTAAACCTGCTCTGATTTTAAACTGTTTTAGAATGCTCTCTGATCCTTAGCATATAGAGAGGATAAAAATCAGAATTCTTTTTTGGCATTGCGGAGTGTTTGGAGACCTGCATAGAAATATAGTATTATTACCAGTGCTGACAACTGACAGGCCATGTCCCGTGTCCTGGATGCCAAATTCTTAATGCCTCAAATCTTTTTCTTATGGGAGTAAGAGAACAGTAATCTTTCCCCCATGAGCAGACACAGACGCAGCAGAGGAGGTCTTTCAGTAGCCGCCTGAATGTGAGGATTATCAGAGTTAAAAGGAGATAACAGGAAGTGATCTGCTCCATGGCTGCAGATGGGACAGAGGATACGGGATGAGCGAGGGAAGCCGTGAGGTGGGAGGAGGTATTCCTGGGACCTGCTGTGGGTGTTGGAGAGAGTTGCCTCTAAAATGGAGAGGAGCTCAAGGCAGCAGGATGAGGGCTTTAGGAGAAATGAGATCTGAGTTGGGGGTGAGGTGCAGGGGGCTTGACTGCAAAAGGATTTCAGAGGGACAAGAGAATGTGAAAGCTGGAATCAAAGCAGCTGAAAGATTGGCTTTAATATCTGCTTAGATTAAAAATAAAAATATGTATGGATTAAGAGGTAATCCACTAGATAGATTTAATCTGCCACATGTATTACTTCCCCAAAGAAAAGCATTGGGAGGGGCAGGTTGGTTTGGCTCAACGCCCAGGATTTTGAAGGCAGGTGGTATATTCTCCTTTCTTCTGCAGGCCCCCTTTTCACTTGTCCCATAGCATGCATCCAGCCCGAAGGGAGGGGCTGTCCCTGTACGCCTCCTGCTTCTTTGCAGCTCCAAAGTCACACTGAATCTAACTAAAGGGCTTCCTCAAGCAGAACAGCTGAGAGCAAAATAACACAGCAATGACTAGTAGGATGGGTGCAGGGTGGGTTCAGATGCTGATGGTGGTTTTGGCTGACTGAGTGCAGGGTTCTGAGGGGCAGTGATGGGCCATTTTATTAACGCTTACCCTTCCTGTCCTGATTGCAGTTGCCCTTCAAACAAATGCTACTCAGTAACACGCTCCTTAAATGGAGGTTGAGGTCTGAATACAACCTTGCATCAAACACTTTGCCCCTGAAATCCCGGGCAGCAGCCCTCTCCATCCCTTCATCCCCTTTCCTTTCTTTACAAACACCAGGTTGACTCCTTAGAGTAGGTTCAGTTTCCACAGCAGTAGAAATACTAAGGTTGCTGGAGGACACTTGAACATGAGGTGTTTTTTTCCAAATATTTTTTTCAGTATCAATATGGTATATTGTCTTTTCTAACAAATACATGCAACTGTGTCTTGAACTGTGCATGCATAACAGTCGTGCACTTTTAGGAGCCTGTACATGTGATGGAATTTGGATTAATTGGATTGTGGGGCTTTAATAATTTTTTTTTGTAGTTCTCTTGCTCAGCACCAATAAATTAATTCTGTAGACTGGTGCATATTCCTTCTGTGTTGTGTGCCTGCATCTGTACCACCTCCGGTAAAGGGTTTTGGCATATTTCCTAAGGTCAGTGGGATTTAGCCTGGCAAGTCCTAGAGTAGGAGATCACAGGAGAAAGTAAAGGGTGCCTGAGAGAAGAGCCATCATGGTTTGAAACGCCTGAGCTGGCACGGGACAACTTTCCCAGCCTGTGCTGGGAGCAGCCCATCTGCCTGGTACTGTCCTTTTATCAGTGAATGTAATCACTCTTGGTTATGTTTGGTGGGCAGTAGGTATGGATGAAGCTATAGCTGTCTTCCCTTTTTCCTTTCTGGATGCACCATTACCGTTGCAGCTAGGGCACAGTGCTTGCCAGTAGTCATGGTCTGTCATTAGGGTCGCCTCCTTTTTCAGAGAGGTTCCAGCAAGCCTTAAATGAGAAAGATGCATGCAGCGCTGTGGGCTGAGAGGTGCTTTGCTTTCTGATCTTCCCCCGATGCGGCCCATGTGCTATGGGAGGTGTTAAGCACCAAGAAGCACTTTGTAATAGCCAGTGCACTGCCTGTGTTTGGTGAGGGTGTAAAGGGAGTTGTGGCACCGTTCCTCTCCTAAACCATGTGTCTTAGAGGATGAATGTTAAATGTGGAAGTTGTTAAGGGTGAAAGGTGGGATTCCTCAAAAACTCCTTTGCTTCTTCGCAGCAAATGAAAGAGTGAGTGTGGGATGGGAGAGGACGAGGTGATACCTGGTGAAGCAGTGGGGATAGTGTGGGGCAGGAAAGGGAGTAAGGGAAGTGTTTGACTGCCTCACTCAACCCACTCACATTCATGGAGTGGGAGGGAGAAGAACAGTTACTGGTTTCCAGGCCTGAGCTTGCATAACTATTTGCTTAACACTTTGTTCTGGGAGAGGAACATGTGCCTGGTCAGCCCCTGAGAACTGTGTCTGGGAGTCAGCAGGGTACTGGCTAAAAGGCAATTGATACCTTGCTTTTATCTGGAGCTTCAGGAAGGCTTTGTTGAGCTCTTCTAGGAGAGGGGTCTACTCACAGGTGAGAGGGAGAATTGTATCATTGATTTGAGGGAGAGAGGCAAAGCAGAAATAAATGACCAATTTTTTTCAGCTTTGAAGGAAGTAAAAATAGTCAGATGCCCCCAGGAGCAGTGCTGGAAATAGTGTCAATCAATACAATTATGAAACATCTAGAAAAGAGGTGAACTGTGAGGTGGGAAAATTTGCTGGGGAGAGCAGTTAGGGAAGACTTAGGTCCTTCAGAAGCATCTCACGCTTTAACAAAACAAGGCAATGGGACAGCCCTATGACACACGAAATTTGCCACAGACAGGTGCTAGGAAATGCACACTGAAAGGAACAACAGAAATGACTCTAAGAACCTATCAAGTGTATAAGTGATGTGGACTTACTCCACTGAGACAGAGGGAGGGTGTGGGAAGGAAGTCATGAACAGATTTGTACTTGGTGTTGGTACAAAATACAAGCTGTTAGGCTGTATTTAAAATAAAAGGATGGGGAAATGGAGAAGAATTCCAAGAGGGAGAATTTCATGAAGTTCAGTTTTACTCATCTCCCAGTCCAGAAAGAATAAAGTAGAAACAGGCTGTGTGCTCTCCTGCCATATGCGTAAGGAAGGATTTTCATGCCTCCAGAAAGAGGGGAGCATGGCTATAAACAAACAGAAACCGTTAAGGCTGTTTAGAGAAAGAAGTGGGGGTCTTTCAGAGTGATGCAAAGTGAATAGGCTGCTTGGACTTGCTGTTTTTTCACTACCTACAGTGGGGGTGCTTTAGTGGAGTCCATTACTGTAACAGGGAATGTGCTGCACAGAGCGAAAGTACTTGAAAAGGCAGGTTTGGTACAGTTAGAAAATGGGAATCATGGATCATTGCTGATGTCAAATTTGTTACTAAAAGGAATTATATGGGGTGGGGGGGAAGCATGGGAGCTCTCAAAAGCAAAGAGGGACTTTTAGTGAAATTTAAAGACAATGCTTGAGATTGATTTTTACAGGCACAAAATGATCCGATGGAACTCATTGCTACAAAACATGGCTGAGGTGGAGTGCTATCTCTCCTAATGGGTTGTGCAGCCATAAAAGTATTATTTGCTGGTTTCATTAGAGGGGTGAAGATTCAGAACAATTGTCAGCTTTTGATCTTGAAGCTAGGGAGATCCTGCTAGTTATGCATGGGGGAGGAAGGTCTCTTCTGAGAAGGTGACTCCATAGTTACCTGTAGCTGATGCCTGGTTCCGATGTCCCTCCTAGCCTCTAGTTGAGCCTGTGTGACAGTTCCTGCAGCATGATAGCGGCTGTGCACGGCGTGCTGGCAGTTTGTCGTAACCCTGGCTGCAAGGCGTCTGCTATAAGCTTTGTGGGAAAGGAATGAACATGGTGAACATGGTGAACGCAAAGGTACTTAACCAGTGACCGCTATCTCGTGCTGTCACAATGTGCTTTTCACCTCAGTCCCAAAGCATTTTGATGCTGATCTAGCTATGCAAAAATGATGCAAGTTAGCATGCTCCAAATGAGCACCTAATGTTGTTTAACTGATGTGAAAACCAAATCACAAAGCTGTAAAGCCGCATGGAAGCAGCCGTGCAACAAACTACTTGTATAGTAGAGGACAGGATAAGCCTTGTGAGTCGTGAACTCTGCTCATTAGCAGGTGTTGCCTTTCATTTTTAACAAGTCATTTTTATTAAAAATATGTTGGCAGTTGATAACAGGCTCTGGCTTTCTTGTCAGCAGTACCTGCAGGGAGGCATAGGGCTTGTGGCACTCTGGTGTCACAAAAAAGCTGCAGTTTTCCATCTTGCTGTGCTGTGCCTCAAATGGCCCTGGGAATGTTGTGCTGTGAGTCACGGACTATACCTACCTTCATGTGAGTACGTAAAACTGTCGGTGGGACCAAGACACTTGTATCTCAACCAGCACTATTTTGCCCTGTGAAACAATCCAGTCCACCAAGGTTCACATCTTACCCTGAGAGCCTGGGCACTGTCTGTTGTCAAAAAATCTCTGGCTCTGGATTCTTCATCTTAAGAAAGGTGCTTGCCTCCTAGGATCTCTCAGCGGGTGGAGGCCAGCCGGGCACAGCTTCAGGCAATTGGTGAGAGAGTGACGCTCGCCCAAGCAAAGATTGAGAAGATAAAGGGCAGCAAGAAGGCTATTAAGGTAGTGACTTCAGTGAAGGCTGCATGGCCTCCCTTCTTCCTTCTACCTTCTCTCTTTACTCCTGATGTAACCTCCTGAGAAGAACAGGTGCTCGGCTGCTGCCTGCTCACCTCTCCATGCCTTGCTGCTGAACAGGGTTGTGATGAGAATCTCCTTCCCAACTTGACCAGTTGATGATTTTTAGACCCATGAGCTGCATGGCTCCTGGCCTTATGAGGCCTATATAAGTTGCTGCCCCAGCTTCTCCCTGAGAAAGAGAAAAGGCATGTGCTGAGCTAAGCCCAACACCTTCTCACTTCAGGCTCATAGGCACTTTGACTCTATGAATGAAAGCTGCTGTTAGAGAGCCTCCCCTTAGTGCCATCTTGTTGAGGCATGTAAAACTGGTGAAAACTCTTCTTTTCCCGTTCTTCCTCCATTTAATACAGTGTTTCAAATTCCCTTCCTGCCAGCAGAAGCCTATGATCTCCCAATACTTACATACAGAGAGAAGTTCTGGCACTTTTACTTTCTGAAGTGACAGCCCATGTATGTTTTGTGTCCATGCAGGTATCCCTTAGGAGCCTGTTAACTCCAGGGCTGTCCGTTCCCACCAGCAGCACAGATTGTGCACTTACTCCACTCTGTGTGTTTCTGTAGTGTAGGATTGCTCAGTTATTGGGATTTTTCAGTCCCTCCTCATCTCTCCACAGGTATTTTCCAGTGCCAAGTATCCAGCCCCTGAACGACTGCAGGAGTACAGTTCAATTTTTGCTGGTGCAGAAGACCCAGCTAAACAGAAATGGCCAAGACACAAGATTCAGAGCAAACACCGAGTGCTGGATGAGAAAGCTCTTCAGGTAAGGAGGAGGACAACAGCCCTTGAGATGAAGAAGCAAAGAGAAGCTGGGAGGCTGTTAGTCTCTTTGAAGTAGACCAGGGCTTTAGGATACAGGCTGGGAGCAGAGCATCTTTTCAGCTTGGCCTGTTGGTGGCAGGGTGTGAGGTCAGGCTGGGAAGCTTGCAGAGCTGCCGGTTTGAGAGGACCGTGTCAGTACAACACCTTGGCGCAGTGGTTGAGTGCTCTGGGTGGCTGTCGGCTGCCAACTCTCCAGAGCAGTTCCATTTCCTGAAACGCTGCCATTTCCTGCAGCGGTGCTGGTGGGTGCTGCTGATTGGCCTTAAGGCTTCAGCTATGCATACCAAAGCAGCTGGGATCAGGGTCATAATTGCTTGAAAAATAGTTTCTGAAGGCTCTAATATAAACAATGGTGAGAATGGAAAAGTAAAAAAAGTGCTTGTGAGTGTGTCAGGAGAAAAAGAAGTCATTAGAGCATTTTCCTGTCCCAGGAAAGCATCACACTTGGGTATTGTCCCTCCCTGGTTCCCAGCTAAGTTTCACACCTTGGAGGGGAAGATCGTTTTGCTTCTTTCCATCTTTTGTTTGTGCTTTGCTTCTCCTTTGCCTTGTGTTCAGCTTTTGTAGGCTGCAAGCCGTTCAGAGAGGGGCTGAATCTCTTGGTACCCAGCACAACTGGGACTTCCTGGTATGCCTGTAGCACAGATATCTGCAGCTGGTGGTGTTGAAGGATGTCCTGAAGTCCTGAGTTCCCTTTTAGCCTGTGGATTGAGTGGCAGAGAGAAGCTTCTTGGGGAGGTTTGAGAAGTGGTGGGTTTGGCAGGAAATGCTACCAAAGGAGTTTCCAGCGTTTTGGGTCAACATCCCCAGGTTGGAAGGAGGGGAGGAAGAGTTGCTGTGTTTAGAGTTTAAAAGTTCCTGTGTATGCGCTGTGCCAGGAGTAGCAGATGTGCTCTTCCTGGCAGGTTAGGGATCCAACCTGACAACTTCCCTGCTCTCCACCCCTAGAGAGACTTCATTCCTCACCCTTGTGTGCCTTGGCCCAAAAATAAAGCTGCTACTGAATAATTTATCATGCTAAACTTTTCTGAGTTTTAATGGAGCTGAGACCTCACACAGTGAAGTAGTTATGAATATTTCAGCCAGGCCAGGGAAGCAGGGTTGCTGGCTGAATGGACAGCAGGCAAACTCGAACAGGGCTCGTGCTTCCTTTGAGCCCTGGCAGTAGCGCAGGGCAGAGCTGTATAGGACCTGCTGCTGGCCAGCCAGGGGAGGCCAATTACCGTTGTGCTGCCTGGCTGGTGGTCCTGTCCCATCAGAACATGGGTGGGAGCAGAGGTAGGTGGTGAGTGGGCAGGGGAGATGCTCTCCCACCCTGAAGGGCTGGTGCCAACGGATAGCCCCTCGCACAGGGCGGGGATTGGGAAGAGCAGCAGCTGGTAAAAGGCAGTGTCCCGCAAAGAGCAAATGGTGTGCCCATCCAACTGGCCCGCTGTCTCCAGTAGACTCTGCATGCCCTTCCACGCTGCCCGAGCCATCTGCTTGCGATGCCACTTCTTCCCTGTCCCAGGCAGTCTCTGTACCATTGTCACGTTCTGCCCCTTGTGACCAAGGCTCCCATCACCGCAGGGACTTTGTGGCAGGCCCTGGGGGATGTTTGTGTTTGTTCCTCCCCTCCTGTGACCTATCTTTCACTTTTCCCTAGGGGTTGCTGATCTTTCTCTGGCTTTGCTGACCCTACCTCATGCAGCAATCTTGTTACTCTTGCTACGCTCGCACACCCTAGCTCCTGCAGCTCTTCCCTGGGGTGGGGGGATGCTGGTGTGCCGAGTGGGGCTCAGTGCAGCTGAGGGCTGACCACATTCCAGGGGGACAGGCCCTTCTCGGCCATAGCTGAGCACAGAGCCTGATGTGCCTTGCAGTAATGAAGTGTGACAGAGGGAAGTCTAATGTTTGCATTTATGCCCTCCTCAATTATTCAGAGCTTTCAGCAGAGGCTCACTGCCTGTTTTCACTTCTAATGAGGGCCTCTTTGCTGGGAGCAGTCACAGTGGCCTTTGCTAACTTCACGCGCACGCACGCCCTACCAGGAAAGCAAGCTCTGCTCGTGTCAGTTTGAGAGTAAGTGGTGGCAGCCTGTGCTCAGCGTTTAGGGTTTGTGCTCTGGGGGGAAAGCAGCTGAGTTGGAAATGTGCATGGTTCTGCAGTTATTTAAAAATGCTTTCCTCCTGGGAAATTCTCCTTTCCCCCTCCCCACCCCAAGCAAGTGAAAACTCAGCTGTTGAGAGGACACTGTTTAGGTTGGTAAGGTAAGCACTGATGGATAAGAGTGCTGGAAACAGGGTCCTTGTGGTGAGCCTGGAAAGCCACTTGCCTTGCACGTTGCTGTGGTAGCAGCTAGGCAGGGTTCAACAGTCAGTCGGCTGCAGCCCTGTAGGGCTTCTGAGGCGCTGGGCACTGCCTTTGTGGTGGGACCTGTGTCCGGGTGATGCAAGTGCCCCTCAGGAGGCTGGAAAATGGGGTGGGAGACATGGTATGCTTGGGCTTGGGAAGGGGTCCAAGCAAAAGTTACAGTCTACCACTGGAGTAACCTTGCTAGTCTTCAAAAATGTCAGTAACTTAGCCTGTCCTTGTGAATTCTGCCTCTCCAAGTCCACCATGGCATGGGAGGCTAAACCAGTTTTTTGGCATTTGCTGATCTTGAAGGGCTTTTCCAGCTAGCCTCAGCACTCCATTGGCATGGGGGGGAATGGGGTTGTGGGTGTATCACACCAATTCCCATACACACTATTGTGTGTGCTTCATTAAACTGAAGAACCAGGGTGACTTCATATATTTTTAACTGTAGGCTTTTAGGAGGAAAAATGCCTGGAAATGCAGTGTCTTTAAGGGTGTGATCCTGCCAGGTGCCAAACCCCAGGTTGGGATGTTTGAGCATTCAAGTGCCCCCCATGACTTCAGTATGTCGAGGTTGCTGAACCTTTGGCTTAAAGCCTTAATGTCCCTATAAGAAAATTAATTCTCAAATGGCGTGTTAACTTGTGAAATTCACAGTTGCAGGATATTATTGATGGTATGTAGCTGTTCTAGATTTCAAAACAGATCTAGGTACTTGAATAAGACTAGCATTTTGGTGGCATTTAAATTAAAAGGATTATGTAGAGCCTCACGTTTCAGAGTAATACTCGTGCTTAGTGCTTTTATAACTGCCTTAGATGAGACTTACAAGTAAATGTAGGTAATGGTTGGTTTCTTACTACGCCCTTAAAGTGGCGCACAGTCTTCCAGTGCTAATTGAAATCTACAGAAAGAGAATGAAAAAAAAATATATATATGACTCGAGGGCTAAGTGTGTGTGAACAGTTCTAGCAAAAACTTCAGTACTCCCTCATGCTTAAAAAATTAAACATTGGGAAATGAATATTAATGATCAGAAGAACCTTTATTTTTGAATCTCTGCTTCTACAGTCTCTAAATAACAATTTATGTATCTTTGCCTACTTGCTTCTGTAAAAATTCAAGATGTTTATTTCAGTGTATTTTTCACAGATTGGAACATGTTATTTGACGGGGGGGAGGGGTTAAATCAAAACCTCCCAGGTCTTTTCTTATAACATTTTAGAGACTTGGAGCATCATACAAACTCTTTAGTCGATTAACTGAACTGTGACTAAGCCATTTCCCGGGATTTCTGGCTACCAAATTCAAGCCTGAAATTTCAATCAGCAGAAACTGCTTGTGTTGCCGAGATGTGGTCTTCAAACTGAACCAACAGTGGTCTCCCATTTCCCTCATACAAGTACAAGGAGGGAGGAAGAAAGGACTCGGAGAATGGGATAGAGCAGGGATGCTGGAAATAGCGAGGCAGTAGGAAGCTGTGGACAGTATTTGAAGTGGTCATCTTCTGGTGACAGACGAAAACTGCAAGAGTGGCCAACTATTTAATCTGACAAACCCTCCCGGTTAGTGCTGTGGTTTCTTCTGGTATGAACACTTGCCGCCTCGCAGCTGCCGGGCTGCCGCTTGTCCTAGTTTGTGAAGAGGGAACAGGAGTTGTGAAGGGGCTGAGGAAGGGCGTGGGGAGGGGTCTGCGGTGGAGGCTTGTCCGTCCCAGACTGTCTCTGGGTTCAGAAACCGATGCCTTGCCTCCCTCTACAGCAAAGGTTGCTGTGGGCACTGAGCTTCATCCCCCAGAGCATCTGGCAGCGGGCGCTGTCACGCTAGCTGAAACACTGGTCTGATCTGGGATGGCAGTTCCTGTGCTCTATAAAAGTCAAGCAGTTCAGATGTAATAAGTCCTTTTCTAAAGGGAGCTCCATATATTATGCATGAAGTTTTAGAACCGAGAGAGAGGAGATTTCAGTTCATTAGAGTTGAAAACTCCTGCAAATCCCTCAGGCTTTGCAAAACCATCTGGCACACGTTCCACCCTGCACACTCCCTTCTGCCTGAGCTCTTGCCTAGTGCAGGCACTCTGTTTTTTCCTAACCTTTTTTTCTCTTGCTTTCTCTGCATACCCCACCGGTGGGATCACATCACTTAAAACATCAACTGAAGGCAGCAGAGGGGAAGTAATAGAGATGTTTGGGGGACTCTACCTGCATGAAAATGTCTAGTAGTTGGAGACACTGTAACAAATGCCTTTTTGACTGTGGTGCTTGATCCCTCCTCTGGCTGTAGAGCTTGAGTGGTGGTTTTATTTTGGTGGATCCTTGTCACAGCAACACCTGTTCAATATGAGCCATCCATGGCACCAAAAGCACATGCCATGAGTCTGAACTGCTGAGAATTGCCGTTGAGTGTCGGGTTGCAATGCTGTCCATGTGCTTTCTTGCTCAAAGGGAGGTAGAGAGGGAGCAGTAGGGTTCCCAGACGGTGCAGTGGATCCAGCAGTGTGGGTTGTGGTGGCTGGGGAGAGGTGTTGCAGGAGCTGTGATTTTAGTGTCTTGCTACCTGTTATTTGTCTTCTTGCAGGAGAAGCTCAAGTATTTCCCTGTGTGCCTGAGCACCAAAATTCACCAGGAGGATGATGCAGAAGAAGGCCTTGGCAGCCTCCCCAGGAACATCAGCTCCCTCAGCTCCCTGCTGCTCTTTAACACCACTGAGAACCTGTGAGAGCTGGAGCAGCACCATGCTGCTCACCTGCCCCTGCTTGTCCTCAGAGGAGCTCTCCCTGCCCCAGGGCCAACAGTAGCTACTTGCTTTCCTGGGGGTCTTTCATATCAGGCTCTTGATAGGACAGGGCTTGGTACCTCTTCACTGGCTTCCAGCTAGCAACCCTTTCTTCTTCGCTCTTCGCCTTGGGTGGAAGGAGTTGTTTTGTCTACACCTGATCTTCCACTCACCTGCTTTCAACCCAACTTTGTACTTCCCTTCCCTGACTTAGTTTTTCCTGTCATACCCCTGTAATAATTTCTCTCCAGCCTTGAAAGCTGCTGTCACTCCTGCCCTTCTCTGCCCTGTGTGCCTGCCTAGGTTCTGCTCCTTCTGCTGATGGTTCCTCACAGCAACACTTTACAGCTGTTGCTGCTTTAATATCTCCACTGCCTTTCATTGGAGTTCCCTTTCCCGTTGGGCTTTGCCTCGTGGTTCCTGCTTCTGCCCATACTGAAGAGCTTCTTTAAGCTGTTCTTGAGGTTTCAGCTGCTGAACCTTCTCTTTCTTTCCCTGAGCCACAGATTATTTCCCCTCTTTCTTTCCTCATGCCCCTTGAGTGACAAGTCATCAGGAGAGACTGGTGTCCTGCTGTAGGACAGTCTCAGGCCAGGCGGTGGGAGGGGGAGAGCTTGGTAATGATGGCAGTGCAGTGGGGCTCTGCTTTAGGATGAATGTGGAGGCTGCGCTGACAGGGTGGGGAGCTGATCACCTCCTAGTGATGGAGGGGTGAGGCAGGAAAATAGGGCTAGAAGAAGGAAACTGGAAGGCCCAACGTGTTCCACCTGTGTGAGTGAGTCAGGAGGTCTCCACCTCCAAGGCCTTCTTGGGTACACTGTTTCTTCTGGCCTTGGCTCTCGAGGCAGCATCACTGAAATACTTGTCCTCTGCACTTAGGTACAAGAAATATGTTTTCCTGGATCCTCTGGCTGGAGCAGTGACCAAGACGCATGTGGCTCTGGAAACAGAGACAGAAGAGAAGCTCTTCGATGCTCCTCTCTCCATCACCAAAAGGGGACAGCTGGACCGACAGGTGAGACACAGCTGTGGGGATGCAGCTGCTTCCCCTTCAGAGGATTGTGCTCAGCTCTCTGAGAGGAGAGCATTTCTGTAGGGTAGAGAGCCGGTAGGAGAATGGTCCCTCACGGGGCTGCACAGTATTTCACTTATCAGAAGGACCTTGCCCATTTCTGTGCTTGAAGTCTGGTGTGAACTTGATGGGTGGGCAAGACCCTCAAACTTGGCAAGTTTTTCTCTCTGCTCAAGCCTTTGCTGAGTGGTGTGAGAAAAGTAATGTAAATATCAATTCACCGTGCTGCTCTACCTCAGGGCTGTAGTTTGGAGGCTCCATCACTTGATCATCCTCTTTGTGCTAACTCCTGAGCCTTGTGAGAAGTCTGGGGGTCAGGTGCCACGGCTGGAAAGAGTTCCGATCCCCATCATTTGTGCTGGTGAAAACAGAAGGGCCAGCCAGCCTGAGCAAAGGGTTTGTGCTTGGTGTGGGCATGAGGCAGGCAGCACACCAACCCAGCTGCCCCAACACATGACTGACCCTGTACCCGACACCTTGTAGTGGCAGTACCTGGAGCTTTGCTGGTGTGTGGTTAGGGAAAGGAGCCTGGGAGCCATTTGCTCATCACATTGGACTGGAGATAGCAGTGTGTATAGCAAACAAAACCCTTTATTCACAGCACACCTTTGGTACTCTTTTGCCTGTGTTAAACACAAACCCAAACTTCTGTAACTACTTGGTTCTGCTTCTCCTGCATCTTAATCTCAGAAACAGTTCAGGCACCATTCTCTTCTGGAGGAGAAGGGTCTGGCTTATGTAGGCTTGTCGTGGTTTAACCCCAATCAGCAACTAAGCACCACACAGCTGCTCGCTCACCCTCTCCCCCCAGTGGGATGGGGGAGAGAATCAGAAAACAAAAGTGAAACCCGTGGGTTGAGAGAAAGGCAGTTTAATAGGACTGTAGAGGAAGAGAAAAAAAGTAATAATAATGATAGAAGAATATACAAAACAAGTGATGTACAATGCAGTTGCTTACTGTCCGCTGACCAACACCCAGCCCGTCCCCGAGCAGCAATCACTGCCCCCTGGCCAACTCCCCCCAGTTTCTATACTGAGCGTGACGCCGTATGGTATGGAATAGCCCTTTGGCCAGTTGGGGTCAGCTGTCCTGCCTGTGCCCCCTCCCAGCTTCTTGTGCCCCTGGCAGAGCATGGGAAGCTGAAAAAGTCCTTGACTGGTGTAAGCACTACTGAGCACCAACTAAAAACATCAGTGCGTTATCAACATTATTCTAATCCTAAATCCAAAACACAGCACAATGCCAGCTACTGGGAAGAAAATTAACTCTATCCCAGCTGAAACCAGGAAAAGCTGCAAAAGTTGGTGCATGGAACCTTCAGAGGAGGAGAGAGTCCACTTCCAAGAAACTAGGAAGAGTCCTGCACCTCTTCCTCTTCCTGCAGCCTGCCTTTTCCAAGCCTGGTCTGCAAGGAGTAGCCTCTGAGCACGGGAAGCTGCCACAGGACAAGAGCACAGAGTTGTAGGGGCAGCTGATGAGCGGCTGCTGTACCAAGGCACCCAAGCCCAGCTCTGACTGCTGCCCAGGCTGCTCCCTGCAGTGCCCCTGTTTGCTGCAAAGGAAAGCAAGTACGTAGTCACTACCTTATCTTTTTGTTTTGGGTTTCTTTTAGGTAGCTGAAAATTACTTCTACGTGCCAGATCTGGGCCAGGTCCCTGAGATTGATGTGCCGTCCTACCTGCCAGACCTGCCTGGCATTGCTGCAGATCTCATGTACAGTGCCGATCTGGGCCCAGGCATTGCACCATCTGCCCCCAGCAGTGCTATTCCAGAGCTGCCCACTTTCAACACCGAGTCGGTGGAGCCTTTGCAACCAGGTATTTCCAATTCCTCCTCCCCTGTGAAGAAGACAGGCAGGGATTGCTTGAGGATGGAAACCAGGCAGACACTTGGTGGTGATTTCAGGATGAATGCTGGAGATACCTCTGGCTTGTGCTTGGGCCCAAGTCAAAGCTGTAACCTGCTCAAGTGCTGGCCAGACTCCAGGCCCCTCACCTCCCTCACCCTCTGCCTGGCTAGGGAGGAGGAAGCACGATGTGCAGGGCCTGGCCTTGTGGCAGCATGGTGGGATGCCTTTGGGTGAGTGGGATGCAGCTGGGGAGGGCAGAGTAGGGGAATCTCAAACTCTGCCTCGGCCCTGCCTGCTGTTAGGAGGTGCTGCACAGGGTGGGAGTGCTCTGCTGCAGGACTTTGATCTGTTGCCGCTGAGGCATGCGAAGCTCTGAGCTGAGGCTCTCAGTGTGCTGTCCTCTGGGACACTTCAGATGCAACTTCTTTCATCTTTCAGACCTTCAAGATGCTGAGCTATTGCCGCCGCCTCCACCACCACCACCTCCCCCACCACCTCCTGTTATGCCAACTACTGTGCCTCCTCCGCCACCCCTGCCCCAGCCCACAGCCCCCTCTGAGCCAGCCCGGACAGCAAGCGAGGAGAGCAGCAATGCAGTGCCTGCAGGTAAGGGCTGGGCAACTCCACAGCTTCACCAGAAGAATCTAACTCTGACTTCTTGGCTTCAGCCCGTGTCCTTGCTTGGTTCCCTGTGGCTTCCCAGCCTTCTGGCAGAGGAGAGAAGCTGCTGCGGGAGGGAAAGCAGCTCCCGCCCTCCTGGGAGCTGCAAGCCTTCAGTTCCCCCTTGGTGGGACTCCTGCTGTCTGGGCTGAGCATAAGTCCGTTACTTGGGCAGAAGCTGGCAGGGTATTGGAGCAGCCCTTTCCATGGGGATTTGGTGGGTCCTGGAGCTGGTGCACTGACACATGGCTGCTGCCTGTTGTTCCTGTCCCTGCAGCTTTGGTCCAGGGAGCTCCAAAGGAGGTGGTAAACCCCTCTACTGGGCGTGCGAGTCTCCTGGAGTCCATCCGTCAGGCCGGTGGCATCGGGAAGGCCAACCTCCGCAGTGTCAAGGAGAGGAAGCTGGAGAAGAAGAAGCAGAAGGAACAAGAACAAGGTGCTGAGGCTCTTTGGCAGAACTGATCTTCCTTGCTTTCTGCCCCAGGCTGGAGAGGTGTAGGTCTGTGGGGAGACGGGCAAGCCAGGAGCACAGTGAACAGAGAGAGCGTACTCTCCTCACAGGCTGGTGTAGGTCTCAGGTGTTTCCCATTCAGCCAGAGCTCTGTGGACTTGCTCTCACGTTCTTGATGGAGACCCACTCTGTCTTAGGGCATGCATAGATGTTTCACACATGCTGCATGGGGGCGGATGCACAAAGCAAACCCTGGGGCCGAGAGGGACAGGGCCAAGCCGGTTTGAACACGTAGAGTATTGATGGAGCTGGTTTGGCAGAATGAGACTGCAAATGCTGAGCCCCTCTTGCCCTTCAAGGAATTCTGCTCTTGGATTTTCCCAGAAGATGCTGCTACCTGATGCCTGGTGTTTTTCTCACCTGAATGGACTATAGTGGGAGAGATTAGCAGTGTGATACAAGATTATAGGGTTTTTTTTCCCCTTTAATCTGAAGGCAGTATCGCAGGAGAATGCTTTTGCTGTAGTGCTAGCTTCAGACTGATGCTTCTTGTCTGACTTGTTTTGTTCTGTTTCAGTGAGAGCTACAGGACAAGGTGGAGATTTGATGTCAGACCTCTTCAACAAACTGGTGCTGAGGCGCAAAGGTATTGTCCTGCAGGGTGGGCTGCTCCTTCTCTCTAGGAGACAGGGAGAGCCCTTTCTGGCACCTCAGTTGTGTGTCAGCCACAGCCCTAGGAACGGAACAGAGACACTTTCCTTGGGGCTGTGCCACAGCGTGGGACTGTCTTTACAGAGGGTGAGCGGGGGAATCTCCACCTCCAGTCCAGCTGGAGGAGGTGTGCGTGTCCAAAGCAGAGGCCAGGCTCTGAAAGCTACCTGTGAGGGAAGGGACAGCAATGTCTTTTCTTAATTCAGTGCTGGAGCAGCTGGGCCCCTCACCCTTGGAGGCACCTGAGTTGCCCCGAGGCCTTGGCAGGTACCCAGGACGTTTAGGACCAGTGTCACCCCCTCAGCGCCTGGCACAGGGCAGAGGAGGGCATGGACTTGCTCAGGTGGAGCTTCGGTTAAATGAGCCCTTGCGCAGGGCTGTGCCACTGTTTAAGTGTGTTGGCCGTTCTGCTTGCTAGGGTCACCTGGGTGCTGGTGGGAGCTGCAGTAGGAGACGTGTTTTTCCCCTCCCCTTTGCTGAACCTCCATGTTCTCTAGTCCCCAGGCATCACTGGTGCTTTTCCTTCCTTCACAGGTATTTCTGGGAAAGGGCCAGGAGCCACAGGGAATCCCGATATTCCTGGAAGTCCTGCTGGTGCCTTTGCTCGTATGTCTGACTCGATACCACCCCTCCCACCCCCACAGCAGCCCGTGGGTGAGGAGGACGAGGATGACTGGGAGTCATAGATGCGGTCAGTTGTGCATCAGTGTGAATCCCAGGACTCGTCAACTAAGCACCTTTCAGAGACACCAGCCTGTGGAAGTACCTCCTGGAGGGTGGGCACTTGCATGGCAGGAGGGCCCTGTCGTTTCTTCTTGGAGAGGAGCAGGAGCAACAGGAGCTAACCGCTGCTGAGGTTGTAGTTATCAATGAGTTTTTTTCTTTTGCTGTCTGCTGTTGTCCACCCCAAATACTACATTCCATCTCAAATGCTGCTGCTGGTGCAATAAATCCTGCCTTAGCTGGTGGGCAGTGGGGCAGCCTGTGCTCACAGGATCACAACTAGCATTGCTCCTGATTGAAAGGGCCCTCAGTCTTTCCTAATGTGACTGGTGATGACTGCAAAAGCATCTCTTGCAGGCAAACAGCCCTCGCTTCATTTGTTTCCTTGCTGCTTGCTCACTGAAGCTCCCGTTAGCTGGGTTGTTGCTAGAAGAGAGAACGAGTGTGTGAGTCCCTTCACGGAGGTTTAATTCCTGGTGCCTCTGCACATGGCAGTTTCTTTCTCTACCTGGCTTACGGTAATTCTGTGCCTGTTGCTGTCTGAAAAATGTCAATAAAGTTGAAAGCAGCAGCTCCTTGCAGCCTTCGCTTTGGTAAAGGCGGGAAGCGTGCTCAATTAAGAGCGTCGTAAGGGAAAGCCCAGCTGTCCCCGCTCATCCGGGGCCGGGGCCGGGGCCAGCCTTGCAGCCCTGCGCCACCGGCCACACTGCTGGAGCGCACCAGCCGTTGCTGGCAGGTGCCCCCACGCCCGCTGCTGCGGCCACTGGGGTTACGGCAGAGCTGGTGCCCGACCGGGGGGTTGCACCTGCCGAAGGGGCAGGAGATTCCCGAGGGACATTTCTCAGAAGCAGCTGCTTCTTTCCCTGGGGGGCTAATTAAGATACAGGGAGTGGGTACCAGCTCTGTGTCTAATTATAAAGTGTTTTGGGTTTTTTTCATTGTGAAGAGCTTTGAGAGGTAGCATCCAAGAGGTAGCGTCCAGCTGCTGAAACTGGCAAGGAGACAGAATGGCTCCTGGGATGTCTCCACAGCTGGGGACTGCTGTGGGATTACACAGCTGTCCCTGTTGTTATTGCTGCCCTCCAGCACTGACCCATGACCTTGGAAAGAAGTCCAGGAAAGTTATGCTAAAAAAAACCCCAAGGTTTTACCATTTTCCACAGAAAGTTACTTTGAATTCAGAAACCTAGGCAGTAAAAAGAACAAAGCAATCCTGTGCTTAAGCATGATCAAAGCAAAGTGCTCCACTGTATTACGACCGTATCTTTATTCCCCTTGAAAGAATGAACTGCTCCTTGAATCTACTGACTGCTTGAAGCAAGGTAGAAAGAAGGGGATAAGAAATGTTAGTCAAAGCTGCCCCATGTCTTACCAGTCTGACTGTGTAATTCCAACATGACACAAACTAACGGCCTGATAGAACTTTTCACAAGAACTGTAAACTATGTTTTCATCAAACCCCCTAAACTTCGTGGTTGATGGGAAAAGGCAGATGTGTTCAGTCAAAACAATTATACTCCCCAGACTTAAGTGTTTGGGTTGAAAATATTTAATCAATTTAAATTGATTAAAACCTTAACAGCAGTAAACAAATAGGAGCCTGCAGCTACTACCTTCACCTGCCTCAGACCTACAACCAGTTTGCCTCCTGGTTATGGTGCTGAGGGCTGTCTCACCATCATAGCGCTCAGATACTGAGCAGCAAACATCCACAAAGGAGACAGAAGGCAGAGGTTCACAAACTCCTTAGTACAGAAAAGCAGGAACTCGTGTTACTTCAGGTGTTCTTCAGAGGTGCAGCTCACGGAGTTGACCTACAGCCCGTTCTCTGGTCTGCATCACAAAGCCTCCGACTTCCCTCGATGGAACTAGGAACACACAAAACCAGTTTGTCCCTAACGTGAAGGTTTGAGAAAAGTACAGATAAGCACAGCAGGAAACAGTGTTGGTTGCAGTACATAAGATACAAGTTCTGACCTTTCTTAACTCTGCAAACGCTGATCCAAAGGCAGGTTTCACCTGGGTTCTCTCCCTGATCCACTGCGGTAGTTTGTTAAAGATGGCAGGGCGTGTGTACCTGTGGTCCAGGAGCAGGATGCTTGCAAAGTCCTTCTGATGGCGAATAGCTCTGCCTGTACAGGGCGTACAGCCACATTAAAAAACCCACTCAAGTGTTCCGAGGCAAGGGAGCTCATGTTCCCATCATCTGTACTTAGACTGATTGGTAGTGCATCCTTCTTCCCACCCTCCTACTTCAGTGCAGTCACATTTTGTATCCCCCAGCCTGTCCAAGGAAGGATGAATTACCTATCGACTGGTTTACTGCCTTCATGCACAGGTTTTCAATCAGTACTTTGCTAGGTGCCTGGCCAGCAGCTCTGGGCTGGAAAGGAGAAATAGGTAAGACTGAACATGAGGCAGATGTAAATCAAACTAGGGAGCCTTAGTGACAAAGTGAGGCAAATGCTTTTACCCCTGCAGAGGGAGTGGGCAGCCAAGCAGAGCCCAAGGTGAGAGGAAGGAAGGACAGAGGAAAGGTTGCTGTCAGACATCTACATTGAGCATTCACAAAAAGCCAGCCCAGGGTCCCCTTGAAGGCAGAAAACCTGTTCCCAGCTGCCCAGGAACAGCATCTCCAGTGGGCAGTGACAACGAACGAGTGAGCTAAGAGGTGAAGTGACCCTGGCAAGCAGCTTCTACCACCCTGCCACCTCCCCTGCGGTGAAGGGACTTTGCTCCCCTTGGAACTCAGTGTTCCCAGGGAGCCCCAGAGGTGTTGCCCTCCGCTGAGCTTCCTCCCTGTGTTTAGGGCCACCTGTACCCACGCAGCCTGGAGAAGGCTGTGCTCTCGGTACCACACAGTCCGGGAAATGAGGGCAAGCTCAAAGAAAAATAATCTTTGCAGGCAGCCCTGGGACTCGTGTGCTGAGAGGAAAGTGAATACTGAAAAGCCAAAGCGAAAGAGGCAGAGCTGTAAGTGTCTCTGTTACCATTGTTTTGTCAAGCCACGTCATTTTTTCTTGGAGCTCTGGAGATTTAATGTTGGGGTAAGGCATTCCCACCATAATCACGCACCTGCAAGGGGCAAGGGAGGACTGCATTATTCTTAATGTCTCATCCTAGAGCGCTTTGCCAATAGACTGATAAATTAGAGGTCACTGCACCCCTGAAAGACAGCCAGCCCTGAAAACCGGAGGCAGCAATAAAGCACAGCAGTCTGACAAGCACGTTCTGAACGGAAAGCCGCAGAGGGATTCAGGGTGCCAGAACAAGGGATTATCTAGCACAGCAAGCCTAACTGCATTACTCACATGAAAAGTACTCTGGACAAGCGGGTTTTACACCACCCAGCAGACTTGGTCCCATTGGTTTAAGCATTAGCCCAAGGCATGTGCTCCCCAGGATCTTCTCTCTATGCAAGTACTGATGTGTCCATCCTGCCTGGAGTAACCGTGCCACAAGCCCAGTGCTCACCTTCCAAGGAACAGCCACCTTACCTTCCCAGGTCGTCGGAGAAGTTGATCCCTTCGCTCATTTTGCCTCCAACTACAGAAAGCAGCAGGGCCCCCGTCATCTGGCCTCCTGCCTGGCTGCAGCGCTGCAGGAGAGGGACCAGCAACTTCAGCCCCAGTAGGGAAGATTTCTGTGCTTCAGAAACACTCCCACGCCTGGGCTAGAGCCCCCTTGCCATGTTGAAAGCTGCAACGCCCTCTTTAGCAGCACTCCCATACGCAGTTGGGATGCCACGCTCCCAGCAGCCTGCCAGCTCAGCTTACCTTTATGCACTTGGCGTATTCCACCAGCACCTGCTCCACCTGGTTGGCTTTCTTAGGCTCCTGAAAGATCTGTCACAGGCACAGCCCATCAGTTGCAGCAGCAGGAAGCAAACGGTATAAAGCAAGCAAATCATCACACTCCCATGCCACGGAGCAGCACATGGAACTAAGACCGGGGAAGGGCAAATTGCCTGAAAAACCAGCACCTTTCCCCTCCCCACTGGAAAAGCACTGCTTGCTCACTACAGCGCTTTTCAACTGTGCTGGCAGCTGCTCCTGCCCCTCCAACACTCCCTTTCAGCTTTGGCAGGCTTATCTAATTCTGCAAGAAGTTCAAAGTCATCTGAGAGCCAAAAGGCAGGAAAACAATGTGCACCTCTTCCATCTATGAATAGAAATCCAGCGGGGCGAGGAGACCCTCCACACCTACAAGATCTTGGAGGACAGCAACAGGACCGATCAATTCAAGTCGCCAATTAATTCCAAGTAATAGCTCCCCTTGCCCAGTGAATAAATTAGTTTTCTATGCAAAGCATACATAAAGTAATATTTCTTTATGTTATTGTAGCATGCCTAATTAGTTACTGGAAGCCCCTGAAGTGAATGGAGCTGTATTTTGATAGATGTTGCACCCTGACCTAAATCACAAGTTGACTTCCTAGTAAAAAAGAGGTGTAACATCTGTCTTTTCTGTGACAGTAAAGAACCTAAAGGATGTGTTTTCTCTTGGTTAGCAAGAAGTACTATCAAATTTTACCAGCCAGAATCAGTCTTTCAGTAGAAAAATAACTGGCAATTACAACCATATGCCAAAGACTATTTAACTTATTAAAAAGTAGCTATTTGATGCTGTGATTTAAATTAATTTTCCCCTCTGTAATTAACATATAATCTCAGTGTGATCTCACCACAGCCACCTCAGGAAAGACTTTAACCTTCCCCTGCTACGTTACAATCTTGTGTGTGGGCAGCCGAAAGTCACACCTGCTGCACTCCTACCAAATTCCTTTGCTAACGCGTATCCAATTTGCTGGAGACTGCAAAGGCCAACCAAGAACAAATCGGAGTTGAAAGGCAGAGCAAGCTGCGTGATTGTGGCACGAAGCCCTGGAGGCCCCAGGCAGACCACTGGGACCCTGACAGAACACACCTGAAAGGCACTGTGAGCGACAGCTCTACAGGCGCATGAAGCTGAAACATAATGCTTCCACCGCAAAAACCTACACGCAGATCCACGTGCCAGAACGCCTGCACCAAGGCTGTGAAATATCTGGGAGAGTGCTCTTCTAATCCACGTGGTAAGCCATTTAGTTTTTGGTAAACAGAAGTCACAGCCAGGGTATATGTAATTCTTTTCCTCCCGGCCCCACATCCTCAGACAGTCAGGCTGCCTGACCTTCAGTACCCAAGCTTCAAATACTTGTGAGAGTCGTAATGAAGATTTGATATTTGCAGCCATCTCCCCATTGAATGTTTCTCATCATTTCTTCCACAGGCGTCACCACTGCTAGTCTTTCAATTCTTTGCTCTGCACTTCCACCAGAAAAAGAACACCATTTGTTCCACGAACTGCAGTCTGGTCCCACTCTGCCTAGCCCTTAGTTGGGCTGCTCCGTGTTGAAGGGGCAGATAGGTGAGCCTGCGAAAAACAAGTTCCCTACAAGGGCTCAACCTGAACAGCCCCCCAGCCACACGGGAACAAGCTTGCTGGCTATGGGAAGTGCGGATTATCTCCCCCCATGGCCACTACGCAGACTGTGCACTTACAGAATCTATAGCTGCATTTAATCTAATTTAGATCCCAGCTCAGTGATCAGCCGCCCGGGAAGTATCATTTATTCATTACTGGAGGGATTGGCTAGATAAACATCCGCTCTGCTCTGCTGTGCAGAGTATGAGAACAACTCAGCAAGAGAGGCCTGTAATGCATAGATAATTGTTTGATTTTCAAAACCTCCATTTAAAGTACCAACTGCCCCTGGCTGCACAATTACCTTCTTCTTAGTTGCCAGGCGGGTGAGCAGCCCCGTCTTCTCCCAGTGTGCAAACACCTGCTTCTCATACTCGTAGGAGGGGAAGAAGCACACCACACCCCCTGGGACCACGTTGCACAGGTTGCAAAGGATGCGACCCGTCTCATCCATCTGCAAGAGACAACAACGTATTGCAGCTGACAGGAGCTCCAGCTAATGCCGCTCCAATTCTGTGCTCAATCCCAGGATCACACCTTGCCTGTGACATGGGGGAAGGAAAAATGTGGGAAATACGCCAGGTCGAAGAGAGCTCTCTAGGGGAGCTGGGAATCACCAAAAAGCTCTTCACTGCTTGGCCTCTCCTCCTAGTCCAGGGCTTCCGTTACTGCCGTGGAGCAGTGGTCGTTCAGGAAAGGAGGGTTTATGCCTGCTGTCACAGTGGATGGGACCTGTCACACTCCAACAGATGTGGAAAGCTAGCTAGCACATCTGGTGGAGACTCAGCAGGGGCACAGCAGATCTAGTGTCTGGCCTTGGGTGCTTACCGGCCCACCAAAGGAAGAAGGAAAAAGTGCCGAAACATCTGCTGCCGCCCCTATGGTTTGGGCCGCACGCTGCAGGGCTGCCACGCTCCACTGTCCCTGAAGCACAGTCAGAAACCTCCTTCTGATGTCCAGCACGCAAATGCAGGATCTCGGTACAGCCAAACAGGAGCTGCTAGTATTCCTCATCTCCAACAGCTACCTCTGAGCAGGCAGCTCAAAACCCCTCTTGCTGCTCCTCTTTCCCAATTACTTGGCAGCACACCTGCCACAAATCCCATGGATTTCCCCTGCCAGAGTTTTTGATCAGCCCACCTTTCAAACAGAGAGCACGCTGTCCTATGAAACATAAGAACGTAAAGCAAAGATACCAAGGAAGGGAACAAAGGAAAGACTGACCATCTGGGGCAGGTCTCTTGTCTGGTAGGTGAATTCCAGCTGCTGGTTGGAAGGACCACTGCAGAGGATTATAGGTAAAATGTTTTCTGGAGGAATCACATGTCCTGGAGACAAGAACAAGTAGCGAGAGTCAACATCACTGTGGTGATCACAAACCCCACTAGCTGAAGAGCTTTACCTGCATGCAGCGAGGAACACGTTTGCCTAAGTCACTCAGCTGCTCTGACTTCCCTTCCCTGAGCCCCTGGGAAGAAGGCAGAGCACGCTGCCTGCTGATACTGGGGAAGCTCAGAGTGGAAGGGACCTAGCACCCCTTTGCTGCCGTGAAAGCTGCCACGTTGCTTAGAGTGCTGCCAAAACAGCACCAAAGGCAAACTGCAACACTCGGGGCCTGCAGATTATGACCCCTCCCTGCCACCCCGGCACACTCACCACAAGAGAACTCCACGACACGTGCAGGGTCCACACCAGCACAGGACAGCAGCTGCTCTCGGAAATCGGCCACCTGTGAGCCACAAGCCAAAGAGAGTTAAAGCACCAGTGTCCCTAAAGACACTACGTCAGCAGCATTGGTACTGCTCCTCGAGTGGCAGTGGTGAGGGAGGGCCAGTCAGCTCTGTCCGGTGAGCTGCTGGCACAGGGGAGGCAGGCTCCCTCCCCGATGAGAGAATCGATAGCGTGGGAATGCTGAACACACAAGCCAGGGCTGGGCGGCGTGTTGGAGCCCAGGGCACACAGAAGGAGAAAGGGCCTGCGTGCATCCCACAAGGCCAGCCACGGCCTGAAGCCGCTGCCGAGCGGGCGGCTCGCCTACCTTGGCGGCCTGGCAGCTGGCCCGGCCCCAGGGCACTGCCTCAGCCGCGGCAGCCAACGGCCGCAGCCCTGGCCTGCCTGCCCTCTGCCAAGGCCAGGCCCGGCGCCCGGGGCGGCCTTCAAGCTGGCCCAAGCAGAAGAGGCAGCATGAAAGGGCGTGGGAGGACAGGGACGACTCCCCTGTCGGTGCCCCTGGTCCTGATCCTTGCGGTGGCCCCGCTGCACGGGGCGGGTCCCCTGCCTGGAACCACCCAGCCTCCTGGCCCAACGCCCCGATTCCAGGCTTCCCCAAGCCCAGAAAACCCATTACTAGGACCCCCAAGCACTGCACAGGCCACAGCTTGGAGAGAGAATGTAGCTGCAAGTCCCAGTTGCAGTCTGAAAGGTTCAAAGTTGGAATGGGGGCCTTCCAAAAAGGAGGTCCTGCACATCATGGCCTCCTTCCCTCCCTTGTCACTGCAAGGGCAAAGGGGAAATTTCAGGGCATTTGTGTCCAGGAACAGGAAAAACGTGACTAACTGGGACACCTGACACACTCCACTGCACCTGTACAAGACAAACACGCTGTCTCTTAGGCACTAAAGAAATGGGAGAAGGACAATAAGCAATCTGTCACCATACCAAGACCAAAGTCTTGATTTTTCTGAAAGATCCCCTATGGGATGATCCCTGTAGGATCCCTGTCCCTTTAGAAGGTCAGAAGGTTTTACAAGGTTTTACCGCTACCGATGCTAGTTCCAACCTACCATGAGTTCAGCCTCAGCCTGTATCGTCTTGAGGACAAGAAAGGCTGACAAAGGCAATCCTGCCCTTACACCTGTAACTTTTTGCATAAACAGGCAGTATGATGCCTCATGCAGGAAAACTGTACCAGGGAGATAAAAGGGTAGGCAGGTGAGGTTTTTTTCCCCCCAGTACATGCCATGGGAAGTGAGAAGAAGAGCACATCCCAGTGGGGCCAAGCTGCTATCTTTCCATGCCTGCTTGCAGATAGCACCAGAGACCTCCTGAGAGCCCAGCATAGCGTCCTTACTCCCTCACCGGCTGCATGGTGCCCCCAGCAATGATTACAGCACGGCATTCTTCCACCACCTTGGCAAAGTGGACAGCTGGATTCAGCAAGAGGAATTTGAGGCTGCTCTGACCAACTGTGCCTGGGAAAAGGAGAGAGACAACATCAGGAACTAGCTGTGACACACACTCAGGGAGGGATTCAAGAGATTCTTCCTCCTGCCCTGGGCACTCTGGTAGGTCCTCACTCCCAAAACAAAGACTTGCTGCTATTCAACACTGCCAGGGGCAGCAGCAGGTAACACCAACCTGGAAGTTACCTGCCGCTTCCTAATCTTCCTGGAACTGTGGAAGAGGTGCAATAAATCACAAGACAAAAATCGACATCCAAAGTGGGAGCAGAGCTCTGCAAACCCAACACCCTTGGTTAAGAATTCCTTTGGATTCATGAGAGTCCTCATGCACACCGAGCCTGCCAGCCTGCATCATGGACAGCACAGACGTGCTTCAGCAGGGCTGTAGGCTCCCCCCAGCCTCAGGATCTCCTCCCTCACTGGCAGTGAAGCACCCTGCTTGCGACTCATGCCACCTCTCCCCAGCTTGCCTTTTCCAGTACCTTGCTTGTTGAGAATGACTCGGCCATCTTGGTTTGCATTTGTGAGGGCGGAGAGAAATCCTTCAATCTGCATCAGCGGAGAGGCAGATCGGAGCTGGTCGTTCTCCGCCTCCACAGGAGGGCTATGCAGAGTACCAGCTGGCAAAAAGAGAAAAGGAGAGGCAGGCAACTTAGGCCACATTTCTGAAGACAGGGACTAAGCACAAAGTGTAGATGGGTCCTTTCTACAGGAACACGATACCTGACCTACATACGCAGACAGAGAACAAAGACCCAATAAAGCGGAGAACCCAAATTCTGTCTCATTGCTGCGGGGCGGGGGGAACACGGGAGGGGAGGGGGACAACAAACAAACAAAAAAAGAATGATCCACCTTTTGTAGCCGGCACCACTAAACAGAGCTACCCATGGTAGCTCAGGTTCCAGAGCCAGCAGGTCACAGCAGGGCAAAGCTTGAGTGTGTGCAGCGGAAACACAGAATCACATCATTCAGCTTGGAAGGGACCTCAGGAGATCTTCTAACCATATGTATAGGTGCCTAGGTGATCTAGTCATATATATTAAAAACACCTACACAGGACAGCTTCTGCAGTCTATCGCTCTTCAAATCCACCTCCCTCCTTTCCTCACGCAGACAGATGCAGGTTCCACATCCTCACTTTGTCTGCAAACGGGCAACTGGAGGATGTCTGAACTCACCCTCTTTATCAGACCCCTGCTGGAGGGTCAGAAGAAAGTTCTGCAAACCAACCAACTTCTGGTTCTCCTTGTTGGTCTTCACAGCTGCAGGGCCTCCATATCGCTCCACAAACCCAAAAAGCTGCCAAGCAAAAGCCAGTAAGAGTAAGACCACCACCAGCAGGAATCAGACAAGATAAAAACAGGTTTACTGGCCTGCCACAGATAAAGTTCCTTGGTAGGTGTTTGCAAACCAGCTCAGTCAGATTCTATCAGCCCAGAGCTCCCACTACTTTCCTTCACTCACTGAATCAAAATCAAAACAAGACTCTGATGTTTGTTCTTCCAGTGCAGCGCAGCCGACCAGGCTGGCGATTTTAAGGCCAAGCAGCACAGAATCAGCACCCACTGGAATACTGTGGTACACCATGTTCTTTGCTGCTTTGCCGTATAAGCAAAAGGTAACCTGCCCACACAGTGCTTTTTGCAGGAACCACCTTGTTTGCAGAGCAGGGTGGAGAACATGGGCTCCCACCCCAGCTGCTGCATCTTCCACTTCAAACTCAATGTGTGAAACAGCATTTGAACGCTGTTGACCATAAAGTCACAGGAGCAGTACCTTCCTACTGATGAGGCTCTTCTCGCAGTAACGCTGAACCTGTTGGAAGAAGACAGAGAAACGAACTGGCATTCAGCATCCCTCCTCCCATCCTGCTGCCCTTGAACCCCGTCCAGCAGGGACATCACTTGCTGTTCTTGCTGTGCTCTTGGCGAGGGGTGCAGAGTGCTTCATGCGCGTTGCCTCCCAGACAATAGTTTCTTACAAAGGCATTGCTTCCAGAGCGGAAACACACAGTGTTAAGGTGCTGTGTTTGGAGGTTTGAGGGATGGGTTAGGTTATTGGAACAGTATAGTTTCTTCGCCCTCAACCCTTACAGTTTCGCTTTGCCTACAGACAGCCTCCGTGCTCATACATGCTTAATTGCTTGCTTCCCTCTACCCCAAGACCACCTATCCAGCTTTAAGGCACTGTTATCCAGACAGCAGCAGAAGAGATTTAGACATTGAGGAGAATCTCCTAGAAAGCAGATTCTGCCATGCAGGCCTTGGCTTTACTTCCAGCTCTCACACACGCTTCCCCGATAACCTCGAACAAGTCACCACCACCTGTGCCCTAGCAGACGACAACATTTGCATTACCTTGAAGAGGTTGATATTGTCAATCTGGCTCTGAAATAGAAAGTCATTGATGGATTTTAGCACTGTCCCTGAAAGAAAAGGGAGGGAAACGGAGAATAAAAATGATTAGCTAATGATCCTGCAGCCCCTTATTGCCCAGCCCTTTACTGCCCACCGTCCCTTGACTGATGGCTGCTTACCCCAGGTGTTCACTCCAGTCTTACCTGGTTGGGAAACTGCCTGACAGCTAGGATTTTGGTTCACATTACCTGTAAAACATGAAATCGATTCAAGGAAAGCTTGCTATGGGTCTGTCTTAAAATTAAGCAAGAGACTAATAACTGAGCTGAAAGGGACACCACACCAGGACAAAAAACAAGAAATAACTATTCATCTGCAAAATGTAGCTATACTGACAAAACATCAGCTCCTGCTCGGTTTTAATTTCCCCTGTAGGGTAACCCTGCCTTGTAGGACAAGTGTGTTGCTGCATTCTAAGAAACACCACCTACATTCCTGGTGTAGCAGGAAGCAGCAGGTAGGGTGGGTGTATACAAGTGCTCACGCACTACGTAGTCATCATGCTGCAAAGATGAAGGGACAGGGACCGCAATGCATCCCTCACCCCTCCTCAGTGCAGCAGCGGGGAGCTGGGAGGCGCATAGGCTGGCAGGTGATTGGGAAGAGGGGAAAACCTGAGGACAGCTCCACGCCCAGACCCTGACAGCCAGAACGGGATTAATTGCTGCCACTCACTGCGCTTTATGTCCTAATGTTTAACACCCACCTCACATCTCACTTTGCAGCCTTGATCATGAAGCTGTACACAGGCTGCATTTTCTAATGAAAACACTGAACTGAGTGTGGGGAAGAGAAGAATGGCAGGAACAGGGTGGGAAGAGAAATACACATTTGAGAGAAGGGCAGAGAACACCACCAGGCCCCTGCCCCAAAGAGCTGCATTTCTGCTGGGCAAGGAGGAAGTTCTTTATGAACTTATGACAGGCTCTCCTCAAGGCACACTGAGGTCTCGCAAACAGATCGTTAGAGGAAAAGAGCCCTGCAAATGCCAGTGGATTTAAAAGTCACAGCAGAATAGTATTCTTTCACAAAGGAAAGGCACCACTCAAGAAAGACTCATTCTGCAGAGGCACGCCTGACGCAGACAGGGGCTGTGCCAGCAGATGACCCAGTAGATTTAGTCTGTGCAGCCTCTTGTGCTGTCCTGATCGCTGTCACACATCTGCTGCATTCCCCACTTAGCACCCTACCTCATCCCCACTCAAATCAGATATGAAAACCACGTAGAAAGAGAGGAAAACTGCCTCTACAGACTTACGATATCACCTGCTGCTCCTCAGCTAATCAAAGAGAGGGGTTTGGGCAGGCACCAGTCGACATCTCCATGTTACAAAACAGCCCGAGAAATAAAATTACTGGCATCTGAACCTATACATAAGCAACATCTCCCCACAGATTCTGCAGAGGGGGAAGTGGGACTGTGCCCTGAGGAACCACCGACTAGCTCAGAGTCTATCAGCATCCCTGGAGACAGAATAGGTTTGCTTACCTCCCAGCGTGGCCACAAACCGCTCCAGCAAATATAGGATCTGCTTAATGTACATCAAGTTCTTTGCCTTCAAACGTTTCCTGTGAAAAACGAGACAGGTACTAGGCCCCAAAACACCTTCAAGGACTAACTCACAGCAGCTGAGCTGCAGAGGCAAGCAGCTGAACTCCCCTTCATTCTGGGGAGACAGGAACCAAGAATGATTTCTCCCAGGCTCACTCCCCCCATCTGTGACAGGGCACAGACCCCTGGATATCCTGCCCAAGGTCACCCCAGAGCACTCACCCATGCACCCCACACTGTTCTTACCATCGCCTGTCTCCTCACACATTAAGTACAGTTTGTTTATTACAATGGCAGCGACGTCTCAAGTCCCTGTTGCAATAACGCTCCACAAATTCAAAGTTATTAGCACAATCAACCACTGCTGGGATGACAAGATGCAAGATTTGGCCAGAGCCAAAACCCACATATAGCTTCCTCCTCCTCAGGGCTTACTGCCTCTGCCATAATGCCAGTCAGCTCATGAAAGACTAAGGTCCAAGACAGACATAAAAGACTGAATCTTTTGAAACCCTGCATCACAAAGCAGGAGTGATTAGAGGGAGATATTAGGAAAGGAACTAAGAGTATAAGGGAAAGCCAGAATCCTCAGGGTATTCCCCTTATTACTGCTTAATACCAGCCCCAGGAGTCCGACTTAGATGGATTCTAGACAGAGATAATGATGCAAGTGGCTTTTCATCTGCAGAAGTATTAATGCAAATAACTTTCCACCGGGGAAAAGCAAGAAAGACCCTGCAGACATGAGACAAGCCGCAGCATCCACACTGCCTGCCACTGTTGTGCTATTTTCCTCCGAGATCCTCACCTGTATCGCTCCATGTACTGCAACAGCTGGGAGTGGGCACAGCACAGCTACACGAACAGAAAAAAGGAGCTGTTATTACAAAAGAGTCAAGAAAGGGCTCCCTGCTGGATGCAGAGCTCACTCACAATTAACAGGGCAGGCTATGACTCACCTGAGAGCCGCTGACCTCCGCACTATGGATGCAGGTGATGGTGTCTATGAGATTGTGGGCCTCGTCGATAATTACGATCTGGTCCTTCAGCTTGATCCCAGCAGCGCTCCTGGTAGGCTCATGCAAGAGCATCTGATAGGGCAGCACCACCAGCTACAGGAGAAGCACACACTGCCCTGATTCGAGCTCTCATCCTTACGAACGGAGGGCACTCCCCAACCACTCGTTAAAGGCCCATAACAGATGGCCTTGCAGAATTCAGTCAAGTTACTTACTCTTATTATAGGAAAAGTAGAAAGAGAGACAGGAGCACATGCTTGAGAGGGGTACTGGGATGTAAACTAAAGAGAAATTATTACACTACAACTGCATATCAGCTTAGGTTACCTCCCAAATCTCCTTTGAAGCCGTGAAAGCACACCTTCTGACAGAGAAGCAAGCAAGAAAGAAAAGAGGTGGCAAGAGCTAAGATTACACCCGTGTGTCAGTATTGCCTCAGTTATTGAGCCTTTCAAATGTTTGAAAATGCTGAGACATAGTCACAGCCTCCCTATTAACTACAAACAGGTATTCTTCTTTTCCTTTGCCTTCTCTGCAAAACTACAGCTGACAGAATCGCAGCCTGTTTACAAACTCCCACAATACTGAGTAACAGTACAAACAGGCAATTGGCTTATTCTTGCAGGCCCTGGCATTAATTCCACTAGAAGTGTGTACACCTTACCTGAGCAGCAGGAATGGCGTATCGACTCCCATAATACGGGCAGGCTTTGGTCTCCCTTCCCAAAGCCACCAACTGCTCAATATCCTTCACTTCCACTAGAACTTCATCACGGAGAAACTGCATTTGCTCATAGGAATAAAATGGGCATACGGTGCGACTCACACGTCTTTTCTTCCCTTCCACCTCTTCATCGCTCTTCTTTTCTAACAGCAGAAATCAAAAGAAAGCTATGAGCAACACATAGCCTAAAACCACCACCTTGCAGAACCTCCTGGATTTCAAAGCAGGCTTTGTCATGTGTATTTTTAACCTATCATCTATGTAAAAATTATTCAGCAGTAGCATTTCCATCTCCACAGTGGACGCTACTCTTGCCAGTTAGATTTAGCCACGTAACACCATCCAACATTTCTAGTACTGAGTTACAAAGACAAGTATCCTTCTGTTGCAGAAGTTCTGACCAACTTAAGGCACTTAGAAAATACATACAAATCTCAGTGGCCTAGCCTGGAGGACAAGAAAAATAAAAGCACTAAGGATCTCTAGCTCTGCTCCTCCAACCTGCCATTTTCAAGCTCCCACCACACTCTTGCTAAATCTGATTGGCAGAGGACGCTGTCTCCAGACTCTCATACCAGCTTTATCAGCGATTGCTTCCCCAGGCTGGAAGTGCTCCTACCATGTTTGCTCTTTTGCATCTCCATGCAGCGGTCATTGATGAGCTGGAGAGCCCCCAAGCGTCGCACCTCCTCATTCACACACAGGTTCTTGGGACATGCAAAGAGAGGAAGTGGTAGGGGGTCATTAAGCACTGTGCACCCTTTACTGTAAAACAGAAGATTTCTTTAAAGCAATCTCAGGCCAGATTCTGAAATGGAAAAGTTTATCAGTCAGACATTGTGCATACTAACTACTACAAATATGCTTGAAACCCGTAAAAACTTAGAAAGGAGAAAAAAAAATAAAATTAGAAAAGGTGCGCTGAGATGGTTCACTGCTACGTAATGGCTTCTAAAAAATGTTGCCAGAAGTAATACTAAGAGGAGCGTCTTCCCAGTGACTCAAACATCTGTAATATTCCATATCAGAAGAGGTAAAACAAGATTTTTGCATTTACATCAAAGGGTAAATGGCCAAAACACAGCTCACAGAAAAATGTACATCATACAGATCTGTGTCGGGACCCGCGACTCCTTTAGTTTTTCAATGGGAGATTAAGCCAATCCCCAAAATGCCTTCTGAGGCATCATATCCACACATCTCTTCGCAAAGTCTCTCATATTAAGTAAACACGCACTCTGGGTCCCTTGTGAACACCACCACGTACCTGCCTGGATCCCAAGGAGACCAGACGCGTGTCTTTGCCAAAAGGACTCTTTTGCACCTCGTGCACAAACTGAGACAGCTGGGAGTGAGTGCGGCTGCAGTAGTAAATCTACAATGCGGAAGAACAAAGGGAAGACAAGAAGAACATGGAAGCCAATCCCCTACCGACGACCAACCCTGCAAGGAGGCAGCCAAGCACCTCAGCGAGGTTAATCTGGCTCGAGCCTTCAAAAAGACAAGGGGAGGCACGTGTTGGAGTGTCACCTTACAACGGTTGAGGCCAACAGCCTTATCTTTGCTTTCTCCTCTGCATTTGCCTCTGTTTCCATTTAATTTTTCAAGGTCCCTCTAATAGCAGGGACTCACCATTGGAGAGTAATAAAAAAGTCTTTCTTGCAGTGTGTTTTTACAGCAAGACATGGCAAAAGTTCAGCAGCGTTAGCAGAGCAGGCTGCTTAGGCAGCCAGTGTAGTCCAGAAGGAGATAAGCACAGCAGAACTGTTTGCTATTATCAACAAACTTGTCAGTTCTTGGATGCTAGTTCCTAAATCCCTCTGTACCGCATGACTCTGGGAAGCCCAGTACAAGGAAGCCGTAATTCTGCTCACTCCTACACTGTTCTGTGATGTGGCACTGTTGACTTTCCTCATCTCACCTTAGTCACATGCTCCTCTTCCAAATCATCATCATCATCATCATCTAGCCTAAGAAAAGAGAAAGCTCAGTTTTCTTTCAGCAGGTCACTGACAGTTAGAATCAAATGATGCTCTACTACAAGAGAGAGGTGTCAAGAGACATGGTTGTGTGACCTCAAGAAGAGCCTCAGATCTTTACCTGAGGTAAAAGAAAAATCGACTTTTTAAGAATAGTGTAAGTGTGCACAATCGAGTCAAGCCTTGCTCTTTAATAGAAAAATGTCTGTAGGGCTGTGTCTTTAGCAACTTCAAGAAATTTTTTTTTTCTTTTAAATCTGGGGCTTCTAAGCCCCGGGCATAAGCTAATAAGTGCTATGCTATTCTTTGGTGAGCTTACTTATTTATTTTTTTAAAACTTTCCCTTTAGAGACAATTTACCTCCCTCAAGCTATTGCATAAAGAAAAGCTTCAGGAAGATAGTTAGCTGCCATAGAGTTCCTCAAAGGCAACAGCAGTTTAATGTTTGATAAACTACATATAGATGAAGTAGTTAAGTGTTTTGCAATTTTTAAGGCAGGAGGATCTGTCTAGATACTAATTAGTAAATTTGTATTTTAAACGTATTTGACTTTCCCTGCTGAAGTATGGCTTCTGGCTTTCTGCATAAAGCAAATGTATGAGAGAGAAAAGTGGGCATGGGGTTTCCGTGCCAAAGCTCGGTCTTCAGAAATGTGAACATCTCTCCCTTTAGAGTATCAAAAGATGCCAGTGCTAATCTGCAGGACTGATAGCCTCCTCTGATGCCCTGAGTTCCATTTTGCTTTTCTAATGCAAGGAACTTGATCTCACGTCATTCACTCAGCATCCAGAGGCATTCTTTGGGAAACTGGGCATGGATAAAGGTAGGACATTGCCACACATTTTAAGAAAGATGCACTTTCTCAGGAAACGCTTTGGATCGCTCTGGTCAGTCTAACAAAAGCTTGAAAACCAAACCAAACCAAAGTCCCCCCCAAAACACCACACCAACCAATTAAGCAAACCAACCCCCAGAACAACCACTACCTTACACAGCTTGAATGGGGGAGAAGCTCCAGATCTGCACAATCACAGGTGAAATCTCTTTAATCAAGGCAAGCAAAAATTTATACAGAAGACTTTTCCTTGGCATAGAACCCCCCCTCAGTCCCTGTCCTTACCCAGATACCACTTTCTTTTCGTCATCACTCTCATATTCAGCGAGAATCAGCTCCTCCTCATTGTGATCCAGCTGCTCTAGAACATCCACTCCAGCTCCCTCTGAAAGAACCTCCTTGCTGAGCTGAAGAAGGCGCTTTGTCTCATCCTCCTCAGATCTCTGAAAGGAACACATTATTTCTCATACAGAAAGAGAGGTAGCACACACACCATTTTATGCCAAGGACAGGTCAGAAGACAGCACAGTCCCACACCCGTAACACAGGGAATGGCTTGCTGGGTAAAGCCCCAGCAGGACAAGCAAATGCACCAGTCTGAAGCTGTTCAGCCCCACAGAATGCAGCTGTTACCAACAACCAAACACTTGCTCACACAGACATATACAAAAGGAGAAACATAAAGAACCTCCTATGCAAAGGGCCTACTGGACTAATAGACCCTGAAATGACAATATCCACATAATCCAGTATTAGTCGCTTAAAGTGGCCCATAAAAGATGTCTGCCTGAGAAAAAATAGTGCATTTATTTATGCACTATTTGTATATGTTTGCACCCAACAAAGCAAACCTATAAGGACATAATCAAACACTCTATCCACACTTAACTCAAAGCTAGGATAAACTCAGTACTTGTTTCAGAATACAGAGCACAAGACTTCTCTTGCTGTTTCTTCTCCAATTACGTGGTTCTTATTCTAACATAGGTGTACCCCCATTAAATTGTTGAAGAATAGTTTTCTGAATAATTTTGTGTTCTGATAAAGAAGAGTTTGTTTTTCAATCTGAAAACAGCATCTTCCAGCATCAATGAGCGTTCTTTTACCACAGCACTGTGAAGAAATGCAGTTAGTGAGCACTACAGAAGAAATGGATCAGTTGCTTTTCCAAATCTCTATATTTCTCTCATTTGCTTTCTTGTTTTTTTATCATGCTTCTCACTTCACATGCTCTTCATCCCCTTGTAAGAGACAAAAGTTCTTTGTTCCAATTGTTTTAATTTGCTGTTCACCTCTGAACCTTTGCTATTTCTGCCAAATCCTTTTGACATGAGTTGACCAAAACATAACACAGCATTTGAGATGGAGCACACTAGAAACTAATATCCTGGCAGCCTAATAAGTCTGCTTGTTTGGGGACCTGAAGCAGGTATTTCTGGGAAGTTTGACTCATACCATCGAAAAGCTCTTAGAGTCAAGAGTACTGAAGCCAGTTCGCTCATCTAAGTGACAGGAAAATATATCTGTGAACTTTTTATATGTAGAAAAGAGACATTTCCGACCAATACAATCATGTTTGCTATGAAAGTGAACAAATACAATCGTTCCCTAGTGGTGGGCAAAGTACAACCAAAGCCTGACCTGGCTTTTTTGAAGGGGTCTTCTGTTCCCATGATCTTAAATTTAATCACAGTTCTACAGGTTTTATTCCAGAAGTACAGAGTGTTCACACATGCTCATAAAACAGAGTGCTTAAAAAAAAAAAAAAAAAAAAAAAACGCCCCAGGTATTAAAGCTCTTAAAACAAAAGCAGAGGGCCAGAAGGCCATCGGAACACATGCCCTTTCTATCCACACACAAGCATTGCCACAGGAAATTCTCTTCGCACAAATTATTTTTCACATCTGTACTTTAAAAAGAAAATCTAACCAAAAATTTTGGATGGCCAATTTCAGCAACCTAATACAAAAAGGTCCCCAAACAGATGGGTTGGAAAATGCAGAGTAAAGTTGCAGATACAAGCAAGTATGAACAACAGTTCTAATCTCTGCGGGATAACTCACCTTTCTCTTTGCTGCGTATTTTAACTGCACATTATGTCGAATTTTCTCAAGACGATCTTCTCGCTTTTTCCTCCTGATCTGCTCTTCCTAAAATAAAGGGAGAGTGAAGGCAGGATGAAGTGTATTTAGTCCTAAAGCCTGGGTATAATTACTTTCCTATTCCCTGGGTACAGAAAAAAATTAACTCTGAAACACAGTTGTCAGGACACAGTCCCCTTCTCCTGGAGGGCCTGCCCGTTACATGTCCCTACGTTCAGAGCGGCACAGCCTCCTACCTGACGCAGCCTGCGCGGCAACGCCTCGTCCCTCGTAACTGAAACACTGAAACACCCTCCTGGGAAAGTCAAAGACCACCACCACCCCCCGCCTTTGCCCTGCTTGTTTTTTCCAGTCACCACCCAGGCCATCAGGCTGTCTGATCCTCACACCTCGGTGTTTCACCCGTCCTCTACACCTGAGCATTTCTCAACCTTTAGCCTGTCCACCATGTCCCGCTCTTCTTTCTTCTGCACAAACGCCGTAACCCAGTCCGGTTCCCCGGCCGCGTCTTTGCGCTCTGGGCGTCCCGGCTCGGCCGAAGTCAGCCGCTCCTTCCCCTCCCGTCCACCGTCCTCAAGTGCCAGAAGTCGCG
>VZTL01060805.1:47473-59376 GCA_013400535.1 Scopus umbretta
GTCGCGCCTCCTCCTGCCGCTTCTTCTCCTCAAAGTCCCGGAGCCAGGAGAGGGCCCCGCAGATGAGACTCAGCGATTTGCCCTGCCGCAGAAAAGAACGGAGATGCGGGCCCCCCCCCGCGCCCCGGCACCGCCCTCACCCACACGGCCGTGCCCCCCCTCGGTGACAGACCCCTCAGACCAGGCCCCGGCCCGCACCCGGCCCCGTTCCCAGCGTGCCCCCGGCCTTTCGCCGGGCCGCGACTCCTCCTAGGTGACACCCGTGGGTTCCGCTGCCTTTACAGCCCCGAGTCCTGGTTCCTTAAAGCGCTCCAAGCGCCTCCCGCCTTTTCCTAGGCGTTCCCTACTCTTCGGCGGCCGCCAGCGAAGGAGCAGGGCCCGGGCACCCTGCGGCGGACGCCTGCCTGCGGGCTCGTCAGGCCCGGGGCTTGGAAGAGGTGAGGGGACAAGCATCGACACACCAAACCCAGAGCAGGGCCCCCCCCCTTTTACAATTTCACTCCCGTCATCCGCAAGGACAGAAAACTGGATTACACAGAGGAAACAAAAGGTTTTATTAAGGATGGAAACACACAGCTAGTAACAAAAGGGCCATCGAGAGGAGGTTTGTGTCATACGCAGTCCTTGGCATAGTCTAAATGCAAATATAGTAGCGCCTAACTGTCAACGCTGAACTTTATTTGTTAAAACTACAAAGAATAGCGAGCTAAAGAGGAGTACTCTGTCGCACAAAGGACTTAGAAAATCGCAAACGCTCTCTGGACTACCAGTAGGAACTCACGGTGTGCCGACTCCGTCTAGTACATCTTGGCGGGGGAGCACTGTTTTTTTGGTTAAATAAGGTAAGGCCACATTCCTGCCCATGTTTGTTGATGTCCCATGTTGGGCAGTGTATCAAACCAGCATGGATGAATTTGGGAGAAAATGCCACAGAGTAGTAATGGGCTGCGTTCCAACGGGAAATGCGTGCGCATCCATGTTTTCTGGGAGCAGCCATGACAGTTTTGCATTACTCGGCTTTCATGTCACTCAGGCTTTGCGTGTGGAGGTAGGAATTCATTGTCTCATGTAAGATTTGGAAAAGAGGAAGAAAAGACAAATAGATTGAAGTTCAGCTCCGGGGTCAGACTCAAAAGATTTGGAAGTGCCTTGTCAAATGCTGGGTAAACTTTCATTCATGAAAAATAAGGGAAGGTAACAAAAAAGTGTTCCTAAGACTACTACAGTGTCTAACAGGCCCAAGTTTTGAGTCAGATCCAACCTGGAACTTTTTATTTTCATCTTCACTTTAGTTGAAAAGTTATTTTACAAGCCTGATTCTCCCAGTTGTTCTCCTACCGCATAACCACAGTCCCCGATTTACCCAGAAGCTGGTGCCCATTCCGCAGGCTCTCGGCACTCTTCCTAAACCACCAGTGTTCGGCTCTTAGAACCAACTCCTTGCTTCCAGACCTCCTAATGGGTTTTGTGCCACTGCAGTTAAGCACCCAGCCCTGACACCAGAGTTACTGTGTCTCCAGTCAGTCTCTTCCCACTGTGGTTCTCATCAGCCACCTCTTTCAGGTGCCCCCAAACACTGCTTTTGTTTCCTGCTCCAAAAACCCGCTCCAGCCCTATGGCTGAAGTGAGCGGGAAGTGAGCGTTCTCCTACCCACCGTACATTTATAAGGTTTCTTGGCCACGTGGATTTTCAAATGCACTTTAAGTGTCGAGCTTTTCCGGAAGCTTCTCCCACACTCGCCGCACTCGTAGGGCTTAGCTCCCGCATGGATCCTCAGGTGGGCACCAAGGGCTGAGCTGTGCCTGAAAGTTTTTCCGCACTCCTCGCACTTGTAGGGTCTCTCCCCACGGTGGATCCTCAGGTGCACATTGAGAGCCGAGCTCCGACGGAAGCTGTCCCCGCACTCCACGCAGATGTAGGGCCGTTCCTCGGCGTGCGTGGTCTGGTGCTTAGCCAGAGTGGAGCGGTCGCTGCACCTCCGGCCGCACTCGGCGCACTGGTAGGGGTTGGGCAGGAGGCTGCCGTGGTACATGGGCAAGGCCTTCCCCCTGTGGATCCGACGATGAGTGGTGAGCGCCGAGCTCTGGCTAAAGCCCTTCCCGCACACGGGGCACTTGTAGGGCTTCTCGCCCGTGTGTGTTCGCATGTGGGTCACCAGCGAGGAGCTCTGCCGGAAGGTTTTCCCGCACTCGGTGCACTCGTACGGTTTCTCTCCCGTGTGGATCCTCTGATGCCGAATGATGGCTGAGCTGTCCCGGAAACGCTTCCCGCACTCCTGGCACTTGTGGGGCTTCTCTCCGGTGTGAACTCTCCGGTGTATGATCAGGGAGGAGCGGTCGCTGAAGCTTTTCTCGCACCGGGGGCAATTAAAGGGTTTCTCACCCTTGTGGCTGCGCTGGTGAACAATGAGGTGCGAGTTCTGGCTGAAGCTCTTCCCGCATTCGTCGCACTGGTAATGTCTCTCTCCTGTGTGGGTCCGCTGGTGCCTGATCACATTGGACCGCTGGCTGAAGGTCTTCTCGCACTCGTTGCACTGGTAGGGCTTCTCACCGGTGTGGATGCGCTGGTGTTTGATCAGGTCTGAGTTGCGGGTGAAACTCTTCCCGCATTCGGAGCAGCTGAAGGGTTTCTCTGCCAGGTGGATCCTCTGGTGCTGGCTCAGGTATGAGCTCCGGCTGAAGCTCTTCCCACACTCGGGACACTCATAGGTTTTCTCTCCCACCTGATGAATCCAAATGGCACCATTCCCACACAAGAGTGGGTCTGGCTTGTCCCCAGCAAGGATAAGCTTGCTGATGTGGGCTCCACCACTGTCCTCGCACTCCCAGACTTCCATTCCACGGGGAGTTACCATTCCCGGTCTCTTTCCAAAAGACGTCTCCACTTCATTTTCTGTCTCCAGCTCCTGCTTGCGGTCCTGTCTTTGACAGGCATCCTGGAGAGTACCTCCTGTGAGCTTTCTGGAGGGGAACAGATGCAGTTCAGCTCTCACAGGACTTTCCTGATGAAGCTTGCCCTTCTGTATGTCGCCCATGGTCCTGTCACCTGCTGGAGTAAACAGAGGAACTAGCAATGAATAACCCCCACCCTGCTTCTCTGAGGGAGAAGTCCAAACAGGGCAACCACAGAGACTTGCTGCATGTCAGCCACCCTTAGCTAACAGTGCAGGAACCAGCCCCTCCGTATCTTCTCTGTGCAGAGAGCACGGAGACTGAGGAGCATGGGAAGGGAGTGTGACCTGAGGACGGGCAGCCCCTGTGGCACAGATTGCAAAGAGGGTCCTCTGTCATAAAGTTACAGCCCTAAAGGACAGAACCTGTCACTTGTTTGTCCTCAAAGTTCCCATGTCTAGCGAGGTTAGAGGAACATCATCACTGCTCTCCTCCACAACCCCCAACATAGCTACTTCTCCCATTGCCTATGAATCACTGTTCTTCTTCCAGCGTTCCCATGCTTAATCGAGGAAGGAAGCAGCCAGCACAGGACCACAGGAACACCCACCCTGCCAAGTGGACTATTTTCTTTCTTCTTTCCAGCCATAACCCTTTTCCGTAAAAAGAAAGGGCCACCTTTCTTTTCTGCAGCAAGTTGTATTTAGATTTTGTCTACAGAACAGATAGGCAAGTGAGTGGAATGATAAACTGGTTTATTAATCAGGCATGGAAATTAACATTTAGACTGAAACATTGAGAGGCTCCTGGTTTTTTATTACCTATAGTCATATGGAGAACACACCTCGGAAATGGATCCTGGCACGTGAGGTAAGCCAATTAGCTGGATGGCACTGCTTACAGAGCTAACATCGTCCTCTTACATGGGGGAGGTCCAAATATGAGATGAGTGCAGCAAGATAAACGCCTCGGTTTTGTTTCAGGTGATCTGCTGATTTTGGAAGACAACACCACGCTGCTTATATTGATTTCCAAAGTTTTGTTTACAACACTCAGGGCTGAGAAACATTTGTAGTACAAGTAAAGCTATAGCACTGGCCCAAGGTATGTAACCCAAAGCAGCAAAATGACCAATAAAACATTAAAAATACTGTCAGCATGAAAGGATGAAAAAGCCACACTTTGGCCTTCCAACATTCTGAGTATAGTCTTTGCTGAAAAATACACGGGATTTTATTTAATTCTGGACAGGCTCTTTTTGAAAGGGTATTGGATTCCCCAGGAGTGTGTTTCATCTTTATTGTACCCTGCCTTTGAATCTTCCTGAAAGCAGAATCTACATAGCACAGGAGCAGAAGAGGCAGGATGAGTGTGGAGCGTGCAGCACAGTACATGCCAAATTCTCAGCATTCAGCTCTTTTCTTCCCTTCCCAGACACGCTCTATCCAATTTCTCACCTTGTGAGCAATCTCTCTACTGTCTCAGTGTTTAGCTGCTTCTGGCCACAAAGCTGTTTCTCTTCACTCCATCCAAGAGGTTAAAGCCAAGTCAGGGACTGCAGATCCTGATCAGAGGAAAGAAAACAGATGTAATAAATACCCATCATAGTAGTGGTGCTGTAGAATGAGATTACAGGAGAATAAGTATTTAGAAGACAAAAGCAACCAGAGGAAAATGACACCCAGAAACATGAGTCGGGGTCACCGCCCGTTTTGCCATGCACACCGTGACACCACCGTTCGGGTCCAATAACCAGGGCCAGCTCACGTAGCGAAGACGGGGTCAACTACACACGCTGCGGAGAGCAGCCTGCCAGCTTGCTGCCTTCTCACAAGGGCCTGGATGTTCCTCCTGCTGCCCTTTCAGATCAAAAATGCCTCCTATTGAGTTTTATATAAGAATATATCGATTCCTCAAACCATTTTCTCTCCATCACCCTTCTTCCTAGTGAACTAAATGAGAACATCATGTAGTTAATGCAGTTCTGTTCTGCAGGCGGAGGAAAAATGCCGCTTTCACAACTGGGCTGCTTTCTGCGTCTGTCTGGAGTCACGTTTATTGCCTTTACCGAAGGAATATTTTTCTTGGTTGCTCTCAGTGGCTCAGCCAGGCACGCACAGGTCTGGGCGAGAGAGGAGATTTTTGGTTTGCTCACACATTATCGACAGGAGCAGTCTGAAGGCAGAATTTCCTGTCCTGTGCTCCAGAAAAATGGCAATTTGGCTGCCTCATTCCAGATGGAGTTTACAGGGCTGGCAGTGAGCAGCAAAAAAACAGTCACACACACCTGTTTATGCATGAACACCAAGATGATTTAGTCTGGTCAGTTTTGACAGCCAACACATAATCCCAGTTCTCAAGGATCTCTTTTCAGAGCAGACATGCACTGCGTGGCAGTGGGGTTTGTGGGATAGAAAATTAGGTCACCCATTTAGCTTTAGCTCTACATTTGTGCAGTGGCATTTGTACAGAAGCATTTTAAGATGCTGAGGGCTCAGTGACGTCCTAGAAACGTACAGGTTACAGAAAGCAAACGCTTAAAAAGTGCACATGTGGATGCCAGCTCTGCGATGGCGTTGCACCATTTTGGTCACGTGGATTCCCACCGTGCCACAAGGAACAAGTGCAAAATTACTCATGACTGGGTGTTTGTACATATACAAATGTAAACCAGCATCTTTTCCTTTCAAAATGAGAAAGAAACTGAACTGGCTGCTCAGGGTATTGCCATAGACGTGGGTTGCCAGACCCTCCCAAGGACAGAGGGAAGATTTCCCCACCTGCATAATGCCACCGTGACAAAAGAAGGCCACTGATAAAATGGAGAGCTGACATTTTGTTGGCTCTGCCTCAGCCTGGAGTCACACCCTTCCTGCTCCCTGCTGCCTCCTCCACAGTGGATTGGGTAGGCATCACCCCCGGGGGAGAGGGTGTTCCCAATCCTCCAGGCAGAAGGCAGCAGCTGCAGGTTCTGATCCCAGGTAAGAGGCAGGGAAGCTGAGGTCTCCTTCCCCATACATCCTCCATCCACCTACGAGGCAGTGCCACTCTGTGCGTAAGCCTGACCCTGCTGAACCATCCTTCTGATTTTAAAAGGAGAGAAATGTCCTTCTGGTTCAGTCCCTTCCTGCTGTTGTTTGAGAGCTGCTGCAAGCACATGGTAAATACGCACCCTAAAATGGTGGGTGAGCACCTACAGAAGGCAGAAAATGGATGCAGGAGATGGCTGATGTTGTGCAGAGCCAGGCAGGTTGTGGGACACAACAGAAAAGAATGTTGTGCAATGGGTAGTAAAGATCTGTCCCTAACAAGATGGGAAACTTGAAACGCCACCGAGCATCAGAAACAGACAAGGTGCCAGTCTCCAAAGCAGCCATGTTTGGACAACGCCAAGTCCCCAGGCAGCGTCCTGGCTGATGAGGTAACCCGGCCCTATGAGGCCGAACAAGGAACAGGAGAGATGACCTGTAACACAAGGAGGAGACGGGCTGCACCGAGCTCCTGTGACAATGGCCAGACAGGCCCCAAAGGGGCTGCGCCATGACGGACGCGGTGGAGCGAGCCACCACTGAGACCACAAGCCTTGCAGAGGCATAAAGAACAGAAAGTTGCCATGGATGTCAACCTAGGGAAACCACTGAATCATAGAATCATAAAGGTTGGAAAAGAGCTCTGAGATCATCTAGTCCAACCATCAACCCAAAACACCATGTCTACTAAACCATGTCCTGGATTGCTACTAAGTGCCATACAACATTGGAGTCGTGTTCTGTTAGGAAGTCTTCCAACTGCTGATGCTTGGGACAAAACTATCATTTTTTTCTTTGATTCATTGCTAAACTGTTTTTGCACCAGCACCTATAAGAGCCATCGCCCTCCATGGCAGCTTCACCACAGACCAAACACCTTCCATGGGGCCTTTCTCTGAGTTTGGACCTGGTGGCACAGCGAGGAGGAAGGGCTGCCGCAGGAGGGAGGCCATGCCCAAACTCAGCTTCAGGCAGGAGGCCGGCACTGCCTTCTCTGACACAAACCCAGAGCCAGGCAGCGTGCCAGCCGGGCAGTGGGCAGGAGGGGAGGCAGAGGGAGGCATGGGCGGGAGAGAGCGGGGTCAGCGGAAGAAGGAACAGTGGGAACAGAGGTGTCTATGACACCACCAGCCATGTCACCGCCGCCCCCAGTTCTCCTGGGTGAACCGGGCGGGGCAGGAGGAGGATGCAAGCAGGCGGGCAAAGCAGCGGAGGTGACACCTCCAGCAGCACAGGGGACTCCAGGCTGTTACAGGCACCGCTCACGGTGTGATGTCGGCCATGTGGGCTTGTCTGGTTTTGCCTGGTGAGTAGGAAACATCTCTCCTTCAAGCCAGGTTGTGAGTAAGGGCGACCGACCTGGCTGCTCTTTACCCCTCCACATTGCTCCTCAACTTTGGCAATTTGGAGGCGAGAGGAAGAGACGGGAGCACCCTCGAACACCTCAGGTGCCAAGATCTCAGGTGCTTAAAATTTTGCTAGTCTTCACCCCTTGAGGCTGGTATTTTATTCACCAAGGAGGGACAGAGAGTAACCAAGGAGCCAGGGAGGAAGATTGGGAGCTGGATGCGGTGGGCAGAGGCTGGAGCAGAGGTGGAAACTGGAGACGCGATGATGGGGACAGCTGGGCGCGTAAACCAGGCACAAGCACAAACGCAGAGATCTGGACTTGACGCAGAAGGCCAGAAGGGAAGAGCTGACCAGGTGAAGCGACAGGGGAGGCAGGAAAAAGAGGTCTGAGAGAAGACCTTGGTTAAAGACAAACAGAAAGGGATACTGCTGGAAGAAATGGATAGAAAGGCCAGGCTGCTCTGGCCACATCCTGGTCGGAGACTGCGGAGGGGTCCCATATTCCCTCAGCTCCTCATTCCCCTGCTTTCTGCAAACCTCCACACATTCACCTGGCAAAGTGTGGTGCTCTCGTCTCATACTGCCTCACTGGGTGCTTGATAACCCCAGCTGTCCTCTCAGGGAGAAAGTTACATGCTTTTGTTTGATTCTGCTGCATCTGCAGACACATAGGTGTTAATAAGGTAGAGGCCACAAGGAAGTTTTTAAATTTGCTTTTACCCAAAGGGGAAAAAAAAAGACATCCAAGGCTAAGAGACCATTACAGAGGTTGCAAAGTCAAACTTGGAGCATGCCATTTTGCAACCTTAAAGTTGTTCCCCCTGTGCATAGACACGCTAACCCAGCTCTTTAATTACCTGGCTTCACTTTTTTCACACAGGTTTTGGCTTCTTTAGCTCCTGGATGGGCACTGCCTTTCTAATGAGCTGCTATTCAGTATGTTATATCACCCTTATTGTTCCGTGTTTGATTTATTTACTGATCCCATCTGAACTCTGCTATAGACAGAATGATTCATTTCCTCATGAATTTTTTACATATTTTATGTTTTAGTGCTTCACAGCTATTAATTGGTTTATAGTGATTTTGCAAATGGCAAAATGAGGGCTGAGAGGGATTAAAGTAAAAAACATCCACTACTTTTGGAATCTCAGTTTGAGATATCTCAGCCCTGTCTTCTCAGAGTATATACGCTAATGTAGCACTTACTTGCCATTCAAAATACACCACACTCAGACTCCACCACACTCAGACTCCAAAACAGCAAGAGAGCTCGGCCTTCCTATAAACGGCAACCCACATGGTAAAGAAAATGCCATTAATAACACACTAAGAAAGCTGGTACTTGCCTAGCATCACACAGGAGCCTCTGTGGCATAGCCAGGAATAAAACCTACTTCTTGGAAAAGTATCCACAAAACTACCCTTGCCCTTCCAGCATTTGCCTGACTTATTCTTCCACACATCTTCCAAGCTGTGGGAAATGAGGCTGATGTCCTGAATACAGTAAGTGCCTAACCCAAGAAACTGTTTCCCTGCCAGAGCAGGTCCAGTCTCTACACTAAAGGAACTGCAAGTCTTAAGGAAAGAAGAGTAGGTTGCTATGTGCTTAAATAACGTATTAAAAGCATATGCAAGAGGAGATGAAATGAAGATTGCACATGAAGCTTTTATTTGGGTACATCTAACCTCCAAATGTTTGATTTCACAAGCTTTCATAATGCTTTTTACAGGGAAGAACTGGCTTTAAGTTTTCCATAAGGGTTCAGTGAATGCTTGGACCGCTGTAAGGGCATACGCACATTCACTGGGGCATGCTCCATTAACTCAAGGGGTCTGGACCCACTTACCCAGAGGAAGAGAATTTGCAAAAGCTAAAATTTTGAAAGGAAACAGTCTCCTTGCTCCAGCCCCAACAGCAGAGCTGCTTTCCCAGTTTCAGCCATGACTTCCAAGACATTTCTCCCAGTTCAAGATTTGACTCTCCAGAGCTTTGGTCAAGGTCCCTCAGCCACATACTGTCCCCAAAATACTACACCACTTTCAACATGGGCAGAGCAGGTTATCCCCAAGTCTAGACCCCCATCTTGAGCCTGTTACTGCATTTCCCATGTGCTGGATCCTGCACCCAGAGAAGGCAACAGAGATCTGGTTTCAGCCCTCCATCTCTTCTGAGTGTGCCATGGCTAGCATTTCCTCCTCCCTCTGACTCCCTGCATTTTATTTTTCACCAGTGCTCTTGGGTTGGGGCTGCACAGCTCGCCCTTGGGGTGGGAAGGCACAGCTGCTGGGAACACCGCTCTCAGACCAGGAGTACCGCCAGTTCTTCAGGTCCCTCCGGACTGCCCACCGCGCCAGCACTGCCTGCCTCCTTCGTGAGCTGTATGGCTGCCAGAACCCCCTGGTCCAGAGACTGGATGAGTATGAAAACCACGGAGTCATCCCTGAAGGTAAAGCCAACTGTGACTCCCAAGGGCAAGCAGATGGATGGGGGTCCTACACAGCCAGCACTGGCACTGATTGCTGGGAGTGGACAGAGACTCATGAGATGGTGGGGGTGAGGGGTGGGTAGCAAGCCTGTGGTGAGGAAAAGACATCTGCTTGTGAGCATCCTCTCTCATACCTGATTGCATCCAAATGTGTCCCTGGGACCAGCCTCCTCTCACACCTTGAGTCAAGCAGTGGAGTTTCTCACCAAGATTCAGGGAGGCACCCAAATGGCACGGGGGTTTTCATGGAGGGATGTCATTTGCCAGTGAGATTATTGCTGAGGGCTGGTGGGACCCCAGCACTGGAGCTGACCACTGAGTCTGTGTCTTTATTTGCTTCTTTCTAGGGCCCATATGCTCTGAACTGCCAGGAACTTTCTTTCCTGACTTCTGCACCTTCTCTTTTTACCGCTGTACTAGGAAAATGTATTTCATTAAGGTGAGTTATTTAGCTCTTTCCTAAAACCATGGTATGCTCTGGGCAAGTAACAGGCAAAAAGGAGAGCCCTGAAAATGAGGAAGTAGGAAAACAGGAGGCTAAAAGACAGGGAAGATATGAGACCCATGGGCAGCCCACCTTCCAGGGGCACTCACACCAAGCCGACTAGCTTACACAGATGACACCTGCAGCCGCTTGCCAAAAAAGGAGGCTTTGCAGAAGGTATTCTTGAAGAAAATGAGCCTTTGAGGACCACCTCAGCCCTCATCTCCAACACTCATTCCCAACCAAGCTGAGCCAATCTAGGTTATTGCAGGAGAAAGGGTGATTCATGGAGGCTAGAAGGGAGGGAAAGTAAAGAGAAAGACAACTGGGAGTCACAAGAAGAAAATTACGGGAAGACTTGACAAGGAAAGGAGAAGAAGGTTTCTTTCCTTTCCTGGGCTCACCTTTGTAGGGAGTGGGAAAGATGGGATTGTGCAGTGAGTGCTAAGCCCACAGAACAGAGGGGTGGCTAGGTGCCTGCTCCTGAAGCCCACCGCCTCTGCAGAGGTATGTTTTCTCCTCCACAGAGGACTGCATGCCCAGGAGAGAGCAAAGCCAAGCCGGGCAGGACACAAGCCTTCAACGACATGACCATTAACACTGATGCCATGTTGTCTGGCGCCTTCAGTCCCCAGCCCCTTTTTCCCATGTCTCCCACAACTGCCCAGCCAGCCCACTCCAACCCTGACACAGAAGTAGCTGTGATCCGCACCTCCTTACCTGAGGGCACACCACAGCCAAGGAGCACACAACTAAATCCTTCTGACCCACGTGCCACAGAGGTGACAGCCAGTGGCCAGCAGCAAGGACAGCTGCCCAGCAGTGACATCCAGGATCTTCTCCTGAGGCTACAAGATACCCATGTGCAGAGTTCACTCCAGACACTTCAGCGGTTGTTGACCATGGGGAAGGTAGTGTGGGAAGAATTGCAGGCTGCCGCCCTGAAGCTGTTGGTGGCCCTGAACAACGCGAGCGTGTCTCAGTGGGCAGCCAGCACTGATACAGGGCACAGAAGAGAGAAGTGAGCAGCAAAGGAGGTTCAGCCATTGCGGCTCTTTGCCTGGTGTCGAGTCTGATACACTGTCTCAGAGAGGACACAGGGAACACAGAAACAAGAGAAGCAATCCTCCTTCCTAGGCCTGCGGCATTGTCAAGGTCAACAGTGCTTCCACAGGCCAACAGCGTGGGAACCAAGGGCAAAAGCCATCTTTTCCAAGTGCAAGGGAAAACCCAGGCATGTGAAATGGTATTGCTTAGGATTCGAAGAGAAAGATGGTACGCTCAGAAATAACTGTATTGAAGAGATACTGTCCTCTCCTACACAAACTATTTACCCACTCGTGTTTAATCCGAGACATGGCTATTCTTGAACAAGGCAAGACGGAAAAATAATTCGTTGTTTCTGCTTGGGGTTGTGCCACCACTAATAGCTCTCTGTCCTGGGCAGAGAGAGAGGGTTTGTTGTGTCATTCAGTGACCGTCATGGGAGAATGCTGGCTTTTCTTCATCAAGTATAGGTGTTTCTACTCAGAAGCATTAAGGGAAGAATCTTCTTTGGAAGTAAGTGTGTGAATATACATAGATATATACGCAAGGGATGCTCTCTAAATGCAGGAAGCCCTTACCCTGCAAGGGAACTGCTGGTCTAGCATTCTCCTT
>VZTL01060807.1:13937-27995 GCA_013400535.1 Scopus umbretta
AAAGAAATCTTCTTCCACATGGTACTTAAATCCTGGGTATGGCCTCCCAGATCTTAAACAAGCTTGCAGTGTGACCCAGGGCACTGCACTTAAACTGAAATAAGGAAAGCAGAATGAACAAGCTGTGACATTTAAAAAAATATTTCTGAAAGCATATCTGTTCCTTTTAATCCTACTGCTGCTTCTTTTATGTTTGAGTTGCTTTCAGGATTGGTATTGTTTACAGTATCCTTTGGAAATATCTTGCGTTTCTCATTCTCAAAGGAGGTATTTTTAAAACTTTCTCTGTTTGATGCTGGTCTGATGTAGTTTAGAGAGTTATAAACCAAGTACCATCTTCTCGCATAAACTTGCGGCACAGAGTAAACAGGGAGCTGGAGTGGAGTTGGCCAGAGCAGTGAATTGGCTGGCACGGGCCCCACTCTCTGTGCCGCAGTGCTGCCCTTTGCGTGGCTGCTGCCTGGTCTACGTGGCATCTTCAGTGGGAGCAGTGCTTGTGTGCAGCAAAAGTGTGGTATTGGGGCTGAGCCTGAGTGTCAGCACTACACGCGAAAAAAGCATTTGCTTCCATGTCCGGTTGTCAGTTTGGCTCCTGTTTCTGTCCTGTGATCTGTATAACTTGTCAGATATTTCTTTAACTTCGGTAGGAGTGTGTTCTTTTGTTTCATTCTTGACGCTGTTGCTACCCTCTGAAGATTGCTTTTCAGCTTGGGAGCCATGGGGCATGAAGTCCTGGCAGATCTGCAGCATACAGAACCTGTACTCTTGCAGGTGCCATGTCTTACATCTCTTCTGCTGCCCAGTAATCGAGGGATTTCCTCTGCTTCCTCTTATTTACAAGATACTACCACACCTGTGATGGAGCAGAACAGGATAGCTCTTACCTGTTACCATCACAAAGGTCCACTGAGGGAAGCATGGTGCGCATCTCAAATCCTTTGCATCTTGCTGAACGTGAGGCTTCCACCTACCCAGCTGTGTTCCTCTGAGTGGGTCACTCGCCCTCCAAGGCACAGTTCAGCATCCCAGGAGATGTGGACTGATGCTGCCTAAGTATTTGACCCAACTTTTCTGTTACACCGATGCTTTAACAAGAACCAAGCAGGGCTAGGGGTTACCAGTTTACAAAGGAGAAGAAGGAGGAAAAGGCAGTTTTTCTAACAGTAATGACTTGTGGTTTAGCTGCATACTGTCTGTTTGCAGTAGCATCTAGAGGAAGAAATCGGGTTTTATTTCACTGAATAATTGTGAGGGAGCGTATTTTCTTCTATCGATTCTAACAAAACCAGTAACACCTTCTTCTGTTCCACTTATTAGCGGAGTGGTTTTGTCTGAACTGCAGAAGGCAGTCTGAGCACACTTGTCTCTGTGCACTGGATTTGGTGTAGGGAGCTTCTCCAGGGTTTCTGAGAATTTCCACCTGTGTGTTTTTGTCATCTGCCCCTTTTGAGGGTCTGAATGAAATTTCAGATCTGAAAATAGGTTGGGCAGTGGCTGTATTGATCTGTGGGGTTTTTCAATCTTTTTATAAAGCTACTATTCCTTATTTTTATGCTTCTCTTAGAATCCTACTTTCTTCTTTTACTATTGGTTGTAAATTAATTTCTGAAGAGGCTTAGCTCGGTGTCATGCTTTGTAAATGCTTGTTGACTTTCTTTTTTTTTTCAGTCATAAATGTGTCTTTCTAGATTATATTTCCTTTTCTAGTTCAAAGCTGTTTGAAAATTGTCTGGGGACAAAGGTTGGATCTTGGGAATGTGTTCTTCTCAAAGGTGTCAGAACTTCCATAGGCTTCAAAAAGAAATACCTGTGCGTGTGCCAGCAGTGGACTGAGTCTGTGCAGCCTGTTCAGTCTGCAGAGAACCAGCCAAGCCACAGACAGCAGTTTATACGCTGAAAACATGGGGTACAGCAAGATTAATACCTGCTATGTGATTCAGTAGTTTTGGAAACAGGAGTTAGCAGTGACAAGCATAAACAGAGGAAAGTGGTGGAGTGCAAATCATTTGCTTGGTAAGATACACTGCGTCCATGGCAAAACTGCTTCTCTTTGTTCAAAGGTTTCACCAACTTCATGCGCAGTCCTGCTTGTGATATATTTAATCCACTGCATTGCGAAGTGCATCAGGATATGGATCAACCCCTTTGTAACTACTTTATTGCTTCATCCCACAATACATACCTGACGGGAGACCAGCTGCTGTCACAGTCCAGAGTGGAGATGTATGCACGAGTGCTGCAAGATGGTTGTCGATGTATTGAAGGTATGGTTTCAGTGTAACTTGCTGGTTGTTAGAAGTGCAATGGATATTTCTTTTAAGCGCAAAGTCAGTGGCAAACTCAAAGCATTAATGCTTCACTGTCTGATTAACTTCAGTGGTAAACTTCCATTTTCTAGCAGTCTAAGCAGAAATTTTTTTATTGGAAATGACCTTCTTGGACAAACTTCATAGGCACCACTGTTTTCTCCTGCTTGCTGGTGTGTCATTATGCTTTTCTCAGTCAGTGCAAGATTTCCCTTGTCCCATGTTTATGTGAAGCATTTTTTTTTTTGTTGCACAAGCCTGGGTAATGCAATGCAATGGACAGGCGTCTGTTTGGGGCCAGCGGTTCCAGCAGAGCAGCCCTGGCTGTTCCACTCTGCGGTTCCCCTGTGCTGGAGGTTACCGCTTCACAGGAGTGCTTCCTAATCCACATTGTCCAGAATGAGCTGAGCCAGCAACAACCTTTTTCTTTCATAAGCTGAATGGGAAAACAGGTGTTTGCATATGCAGTTCCTCCCGTGGATGCAAACGGAAGATGAAAAGTGCCTGTAGGAGGACAGGTGAGCAAATAGTGCCTTCTGTCAGCACAGCTGTGTGTCTCTTTCTGTCACCATCTTAGAGCTGAGAAACTTGGCTTTGGTCTGCCACAATAGAGAGGTAGGATGCCATTTCGTTGGCTGGATGCTGGTGGAAGAAAACAAGATGCTGTTTGTCTGATAGCCTGGAGATCGTGTTGGATTCTTGTTCAAGTTCTGCATGATTTAAATAGTAACAAAGCATTAGTATTTTTCTTTTCAAAATTCTGGGTAGAATAAAGTCTTTTGACAAACTTAAATTCAATATTAATTTTTCTATGACTAGTATTACAAAACTCATCTCTGGAAGAACAATTTGTTAATCTGAATTTAAAAATTAATTAGAGAAAGTGAACCTGAAAAAATTGGGTGGTCTATTGCTGTACTTTCCCTTCTGTAGAAAAGTTCGCTGAAACGCACAGTAGTGTGTTTGACCTCAAAACTATTGTAGATACTGTACAGCCTAGGTAATAGCTCTGTAGCTTTCTCTTTGTGAAGATTTTAACTTCCTGTAGAGGCAACAGTAGTGATAAATTTGGTGTAAATCCAGGGTACGGTAATTCATTAGGAAAAGTATTACTGTCCCAGTCCATTACACATGTGATGGATTTGATGCTACTCTTACTATAGTCAATTATAAAACTGAAAATTTAATTGGGAGTGGAAAAAGACTAAACTGTTTGTAAATTGTCTTCAGAAGCAGAAGCTGCTTTCCCAAGAGATAGCTGTAAACGTTAGTTGACCTAGTACACCTTTGAAATTTTATGTATGAGAAAAAAACCTTGATTTAATATAAGGGGAAAAACAGTTTTAGGCTGCAGATTTCTCATTTGATATAAGACTATCTTGTTAGTCTTAACTCAATTGGTAGGCCGTAATAGATTGAATGAAACTTGTTGACACCTGCATGGTTGAGCAGTGTACATGAGTTGTGCTGGCAAGCAAGATCAGCAGAAATGTAAAAGATCACAGGCATCTTAATGCATAGCTTTTTTTGTCTTAATAGTGGATTGCTGGGATGGTCCAGATGGAGAGCCGGTAGTGCACCATGGCTATACTCTTACTTCTAAAATACTCTTCCGTGATGTGGCAGAAACTATCAATAAATACGCCTTCATCAAAAATGAGTAAGTGTAGAGTCAGTTTTGAAGCTACACCTGTCTGTTTTGTGTAGTTAATCTCATGTCAAAATCAACAATCAACATCAGGAAGTGTGTATATTCCTTTAAACACATTGAAAAATTATAAAGTTGATTCTGTTCCCCTGTGTATTGCCTGTGTCATATTTATTGTTCGTTCAACTGTCTGAGCTCTTTTCATCAGTCAAGTTGGAAACTTCAACCTAAGTTAGAAGGACTTTTCATGCATTGTAAATTCAGTAATATTTTGAACAGTCTGAGACTGTTGCATATCTACAGATTATTTCGGTCCTTTGTTTGAGCAGAACTTCCCACTCATATCCACAGGGAAATTCTTAAAAATCAATACTGTAATATTCTCTACCTAAAGAAAATACTTTATTTCAGTAGGAAAATTGAAAAGCTGCCTCATACGTAGAATGAAGGAATACTGAGATGTAGGATAATGTTCAGATTCTAGTTTGTTTGCCATGGTACTGTATAACAGTTTATTATGAAAATCATGGAGCTTAACCATATATATACATACAACAGTCTCAAATCTTGAGTGGGTGTATAGAATTGTGAGTAGTTTAGAGAGAATAAGGGGAAAGTGCTTACTTCTCTTTATTTAAAAAAAAATGGGCATGGGGGGGAGGGGGGAACCACAAAAAAACTGAGCCCGAAAGTTTGTTGTTATTAATTAGAAATAGAATAGAATCATAGAATCATTAAGGTTGGAAAAGCCCTCTGAGATCATCCAGTCCAACTGTCAACCCAACACCTCCGTGCCTACTACACCATGTCTCGAAGTGCCACATCTACACATTCGGAGCTGGTGAACTCAAAACTGAAAGATGTGGTTCTTCGTTTGGTGTGTAGTTGGGCTGTGGGGTTCCTTGCCAAGGGATTCTGGGGCTGCCAAGAGTTTAGAAAACCACTGGGAAAATTTGTGGGAGAAATAGGCTGTTATATACAGAAATAATGCCTTTTAGCTCGGTAAACTTGAGCTGCAAATCCATGGAGCCTGGGAGAGTATTCTGGAAAGTTGTGCCAAATAGTTCTCCTTCTGCAGAGTCTGGGCACCTTCAGAGGTTTGGTCTCACTCACTGTAGCTGCACTTTTTAAGACAAAGGCAAATTGTTTGTGCAGCTGTCAATCTTCAGAAGATAAACAGAGAGGAGTTAGCAATTCCTTTGTTGATTTCAAAATGCTTTTCTCCAGGAGCAGCTTGCTTATCACTTACAGCTTATGAAGACTTCATATGTGGCTTGCAAAGGAATAGCATAACTTCTGGTCAGCTGCACAGAACAAAAAGGCTTTGTGTTGCTGATGAGCTTTATTGCAAGTTTTTCCATGCCTTACGCTCAGTGATCATCGGTTTCAAACTTTGTCACCCTGTGTGCTAGTGGGTAGGGTTGGAGGGAGAGGGCAGAATCACCTGCAGGGACTATCTGAGGGATTCTGACAGAGCAGGGATTTGGGCGTTCATGCACAGAGCCCTTCCTCCCAAAGTGAGTTTGTTTCCAGAATGCTGACAATGCAAAAGCAAACTGCTTCAATCAGTTTGTGGTAAGCTGTGCAGGTGGTCTCTCTTAAAACACAGTTATGAAAATGTCTGGGGGTTTTGTTTCTAGGTTTCCAGTGATACTGTCTATTGAAAACCATTGCAGTATTCAACAGCAAAAGAAGATCGCTCAGTACTTGAAGGAGATATTTGGTGACAAACTCGACTTGTCATCTGTAATCACTGGAGATTCCAGACAGCTTCCTAGCCCTCAAAATTTGAAAGGGAAAATCCTAGTGAAGGTAACTTGCTACTGGTGGCGTGTTCAAAATGCAACAGAAGTCAGCATGTGGTATTTATCGTAGATTTTCTTTGGCTTTGGAGAACCAGTTCAGCAGTACCATGTTGAATAGTACAGATGCACTGAGTTAAAATTCTAAGCTTTTCAGAGATGTTGAAACAGAGTTTACCTTGAACTTGGTAAGTGTCCTAGAATACTTCTCTAAGTGTTTCAACAGGGAGGTGATAGCAGCAGCAGTGGAAAGAAAATTCTTTCTCAGACAAGATGCTTAAAAGAGAGGCTTTAAGTCAGAGGTACTTATTTTTAAATCTTAGCACCAATTCAGAAGAGCAGAAAAATGATATAAAATGCATCATTATTAATAGAAGGAACTGTGACACAGTTACCTGAACCTGATATTTTACCTTTTTTTAAAATTTGTCTGATTTGTTGTTAGTGGATATTGTTCTGTATGGTTTGTATCCCTGTAGTATGTAAACATTATCCCACAGTCCCTCCTTGGACAAAGTATTTTGGAGTAATATAAAAGCATCTGAAAATCTCTTGCGTGTTCTTGCATTTCCCCCTCACCCTGCTCTGAGCAGTAGTTCATGAAATGAAACTATTTTCACAGTTCATCAGCTGTGTTTATGAAAGAAGAGCACTTCAGAAGGTGGCCATAAGGAGCACTGAGAGAGGAGACCCTTGAGCACTGTAGTTAGTGTTGTATGCAAGGTTAATTGTTTGAGCCTCTCAGTATAAACGGATTTGCTCTGAAAGGAATTTCAAAGACCAAGATGGATATAATAAGAAAGAAATGCAAGGCAGACCTTTGAGAGGATGATTAATGGAGTTGTGGCTTATTAGATTGTCTAATTTACTTTGACACAGGGGCAATTACTTCACTGAGCTCTTGAGGTGCTGTTTTTTTTCCCCTTTATCTTCTGTATCCCGCTGGCTACAAGGATTCACAATTTTGGTTTGACGTTGGTTTGAACATATCTCAGTGTATAGTACAGAGCTGACTCTGAATTAGAAAACATTTGAGTACTCAACTGTGATTTTGAATTTCACTGAATCAGTCTTCTTGTAACTACTTGTTAACGAACTATGCAAGCACGTAGCATTGGTGTTTTAGGGAGCCAAACAAAATAGTATGTAATGTCAGTCATGCGACAAACCCAACAAACCTGGCTTGAAAATACTGTGTCAATGCACAAAAGGCAAGAGAGGTTTGGTACTGTGCTGTTCTTACGTGAACTTTTGAGCTGATCTTCCTAGCCCATTTCAGTTTGATTCTTCAGCTGAAACCCTGTGAGTGGTTACAGAATGGTGTGTAGCTGAGCTAACATTTTCAGAATGAGGAATACTGTTTTAAGCATCACAGTGTCTTTTCACAAAGCCCTGTCTCCCATTTCCTGCTTGATGTAAGCAGTCCTGTTAGAAAAGGTAAAATCGTATTTAGGAATCAGCATCTAGCTGAGAAGTAAGCCAGTTTCTCATCTTTTTGCTATTATTTTCCTGTGGTTTATATATTTTCCTTTGAAACACAGTATTGATTCATTAGCCAAACAATTTCCAGTAATGGCATAATTTTCATCTTGCTAGTGTATATAGAGAGTAATTCTAATAATACTCATGGATTTAAGCCAGTATAAAGGTGCCAGTGTGAAGTGAATTTGACCCACTCATTAGTAGGGCAACATTATTAATTTCAAAATGCAGTCTATAAATCAATCCTTGTCATTTCTGCAGAAATCTGAGTGCAGTTTTTATATACTTCTGTCACTTAGGAAACAGGTAGACTGCAAACATTTCTGCAATCAGTGAGGGAAACACAGAAGTAATAACACAAAAGTTTAATAGGTGATTTATTAAGTAGCAGATGGTAAAGCAAGAGGTAATGGTCCTAAGTTACAGCTTGGGAGGTGCAGACTGGGTGGCAGGAAAAGCTTTTTCAGCTGTGAGTAGTGCAGCACGGGAAGAGGCTGCCCAGAGGGCTCGGGGATTCTCCACCCTTGAAAGTTTGCAAGACTCATCAAAGCAAAGCTCATTTAGAGCTGGTGACGATCCTTCTTTACCAGCAGACTGGACCAGAGACCTTCAGAGGTCCCATAGCCAACACCTCTTAAGGTTCTGCAGTTGGGCTTCGCTGTTAGCAATCGTACAGCAGAATTCAAGGTGAAGGTTCTAAAAAGGATAATTGATCTGTTGGAGCCGTTGGTTGGTTGGCTTTTTTACCAGAAGTAGCCAATAACCTCTGTTTGCTCACCACTCTAATCAGATGTTGGAAGCTAGATGCGGAATTGAAGTAGTTCCGTCCTAATGTAGGTATCTGGCATTCAGAGCACTGGATTAGCAGCTAATTTTGGATGGCTGACTACACTCTTGCATGAGCATGCAGTATTAAAATAGGCTTTACTGCTTCTTTCATGTTGATGGCTGCTTGCAGTGAGTTCTGTGTCTGCATTTTCTGTTCTGATGAATAGCCTATAGCAAAATCTGAGCTTCTGATTTTTTGAGTTTTATTTTAAGTATACAACAGTCTACTTGCTAAGGGTAAGCCTGAAATATCTGGAAGTCAACTCAAAAAAAATCCTTTGGACACTTGCTGGCTTGCTCCAGAGGTGGGAGATGGTGTGCTTTCTTAAAAGAGCTTGCAAAGATCTTTCAGTAACAAACTCTTCAGGAAATACTTTATAGTTACCACCTGTGATAATCTGGAGCCAGTTTGCATGAGACATTCTGAAAAAGAATTCTAAACTCTGGTTCCAGTTTACATAAGAAATAGTTGAGGAATGGGCTATTTTGGTCTTTGCACTAAGCAACACTGATCGTGTGTGTGTTTATTGTGAAAATTTTTTCCTCATTTTAGGGTAAAAAGTTGCCATACAGTCTTGGAGCAGATGCTGAGGAAGGAGAAGTTTCAGATGAGGACAGCGCTGATGAAATTGAAGATGACTGCAAACTAAAGCCCTGCTATGTACGTGCAAATACACAGTTCCCAGAACTGTTACATCACTATGTTTCTTACATGCATACTCCATAATCCTACTTACAGTTGTTAGCAGATTAGACTTTTTAACTTTGATTTCTAAGTCAGGTCTTTAAGATACAGGAGTTACATAATTCCACGTTTAGATACAGAATTATATTGTTTGGATATGCACGCTTTCTCATTTAAAACATATAAATAACAGATTTAAGTACTTTAGGTACACTAGATTGAAAGTATTAATGCCAGCATTCTAAGCATGCTGGGCTTTTTTCAGCTACAAATGTGTAGTACTCAAAGCAATGGCATGATGGAATTGCTACACAATTTCTACATGAAAATTACGAAAGGAGACATACAAATGAAAAAAAATTGAGGTGTAAAACATTATTTTCAATCCTTCTGTTTCTTATTTTTTGACACTGAAGATTGCTTTCTGTTCTCTTTATTTCTTAACTCCACACTTATTTTTCAGCCATTAATTTTATTAACTTTTTTTTTGCTAAAAAGTTAAACTTTTGTGTGCAATGCTAATACAGGATATCCAGTAGATACTTTTTTCTAGTCAGGAGGCAGCCTTGCTTCACCGCTTCAAACTTTTGAACAAAATAAATACTGTCTAGGGAGATGCAGAAAGACTAGATCAAATTCAAATTAATATGTAGTAAGTATAATGTTTATCTACTTTTGAATGTAGCCCAGTGAGTTTGCCATGTTGCCACATGGAAACACCTGTCTGTAGCTCTCATTAACTGGTTTTGGTTTACATCTTGAGCTTGTAATTTGTCTGTATCATTTATGCCTGTTATTAGCAGTTGAAGGTTTTTCAGAATGGCTTGGGATTTGCTTCACAGGTAACAGAAGTCCCCATCTGAACTGGTTCAGAGGAAGCGTATGTTTATGCCAGTTCTTCCCCTATCCTGATGCTGCTAAATGCTAGTGTCGGCAACATTCAAGTATGCCACACAGAAGGGCTGATTTGATTTCCCCCCACCCCCTAAAATAAGCAAACCCCCTTTATGCTACTGGGCAAAATCATGATTAATTCATTTCTTAATTATTTAGAGATTAGATTGCACTTGGAATTCATTCAACCCCTATGTTCCACACGATAGGCTCATACAGAAGTACAGCCCTGCAGTAAACGCTTGAAGCATAGGATAAAATCAGCCTGCTCAGTGACTCAGAATGTTCTATTTCAGTTAGTCTTTACTACAGAATTGGAAATATTTGGCATTAACTAACTTATGAGGAAGCTTGAGGACTCCCAATCCCATAAATCTTTAGGAATATGGTTGTTTTAAGTACAGGTACAAAATTCCACAGGTGTAAGTTCAGGGGAAAAGTATATATTGAATGAACATAACTTTAATTGTGGGTATAGTAAGATGAGGTAAGATTGCTCAACCAGCTCTGAACCAACGTAACGCCTGAATCAATACGAGTTCAATACGAGTGGTCTGTGTAATCCACATATGCTTTTACTAGCATGGCTTGAGCACTTCTGATGAGATGGTGCTTTCTTCAACAGAAGGACCTAAGACAGAATTTGGCAATCCTTAAAGCCAATGCAAAACACAGCACGTCTTTGGGGCTAGAGAAGGAACATGCTTGGACAAAACAGCTGCTTTCCTCTCCTGTCTCAGGAGAGGTCTCACACCCTATGGACAGAGGAACACTAGGTACACATTGTTGTTTTATCAGATCCATTTTTATTTTAAGTGCCTTATGCAAGAGACTAGTTTGTGTCTGTATAGTCCATATGACTGTTGTTAGCAGTAACTGCTTCCTCTGTCTTGCCACTTGGAGCAGGAATCTAATGATGCTTAGGTTGTCTGATATTTGAGAGGAAGTGTGTAAGTGCATTAGCTGGAGAATTCGTGCCGTCAACTGAAGAGAAGGTCAGCCTTGTAACTGTTTTGCAGCAAAGGCCTAACACCAGGGCCAGGTTCTGGGGTGATCTACGTGATGGACTGTGCTTTGGCGAGGCAGGGTAAATTATATGTCAGGAGGGCTAAAGAGAAAAAAGGAAAATGGAAATGGCAGTAAAAGCCACCAACAGAAAAGGCAAAATCAGGCAGGATTATGCAAGAAGCTTTCTTGCACAGAGAAAGGAGATGTTGGGAGTGCTGCGTGGCCTAAAGCGTGCGTAATGCTCCCTCAGGCTGTCGCAGAAGTGATGGACGTAATAATCTACTTAACTGGATTTCTTAATGTCTTTCAGAGTAATGGTGCAACTGAGCACCAGGTGGAATCTTTTATAAGAACAAAACTGGAATCTCTGATAAAAGAATCGCAAATCAGAGACAAAGAAGATCCCGACAGCTTCACTGTGAGAGCACTGCTAAAGGCAACTCATGAGGGTTTAAATGTTAACCTGAAACAGGTAATATGGGTTTTTTCCCCTTTGCGTGCTTTGTTGAGTATTAGATAATACAATGTCTATTGCACATTTTTCTCATGAGAAAACTGATAACTTATGAACAACTTCTGAGAGTTTGTTTTATCCAAAATGAAAACTTGGAACTATTTCAGGAAAATACTTAATAAGAGGATTTGAATGGTCAAATGTGAAGAATATGTTGTTTCAATATGTTCTAATCTCGTTTATTCCTTGTAAGGCTTGGAAGCAACTAGTTCACTAAGTACCAATATTGCAAGCATGTGTCAAGCAATTTGGTTTGTGTCTGTGTTATTGGGGAAAGATCCTTTTTCTATCGCCTTAGTCCTATCAAGACTGTCTGTGATAACTGAAAGTGTTGTCTGCCTGTAATGCTGATGGCCGTTTTGTACGGCACTAAAACACAGGCTTCTGCTCTTACTGCCCTAAGCAAGGTTCTGTTTTTTCATACCCAGACTGTTTTATATCAAGAGTGATATGTTTCTTTTCTTTTCCTTTTTTGACATCAAACTATTTTTGTAAAACAGTAAAATGTATTGGAATTTTGAGTACCTCCATAGACAGTACCTTGAATCCATGGTTACCATACTTTCACCTCAACCAGATGCAAACCCCAGTTATGTTAAATTATAGAGTGAATTGTTCTGGGAGGGATGTGCCTACCCTGTACCTGGTGTAGTCTTAAAGGTCAAGTACGCATAGCTCTGCTTTCTGCACATCTTCCCACTCTGTAAGGTTTATGTAGTTCTTATCAATATCTTTCTCTGAAGCTGGACCTGTGAGAGTTTTGCCTGAAGCTGTGCTTGTCTACAGAAAACATAATTGGCTTGTGCTGATGCTTGAGACATTTGGTCAAAGCTGTGTTGTGGTGGGAAGAGGCTGTAAGAATGCAAAGGACTGAGCGATCTGACCTGACAGAGAAAGGTTCAGACTGTGGTTTTGCAGTGTGAGAACGGTGTCAGCTTGCCTGTTCCCTTTGGCCTTCATGAGATCGGGAAAAAAAAAAGAAATTAACAATGCAAGTTTATGTACTTGTCTCCAGTAATTAAGAGGGGTTCTTTTGTGGGGAGGAAGGAAGGCAATGTGTACAGCACTGTCAGTCAGGCCTGATACTAGCTTGGCTATGCTGTTGAAACTTTCAAATCTCACTCTTACATGAGGGAGACAAGTACTTTATCTGCTAAGGTTTCATTCGATCTTTTACGGAGACTTTCAGCCTGAGCTAGGAACAAATCTTTGAACATACATACAGAGGCTATTGACTTGCTTGGATCTGAAAAAAACATCTAGTGCCTTTAGCATTATGATAGCCAGAAGTGAATTCCAACCCAGCTCTGAACAGAGAATAACTCAAGTTCACAGGACTTGCTGAAACACTGGGGGAATATTCTTCAGCACCTTTAGGTCTTTGTTTTGCTCTTTAGAAGATGAAGGGATGTGCTTTCCTGACAGAAAAAGCTAGATGCTGCCAGGAATTATCAAGCTGATGTCTAGGGGCATGGTTATAAATGTGAAACTTGGACTTGAGGCTCCCTGTGAAAAGTCCAAATTTATCTGTTAGAGGAGATTTTTTTTTTTCCCCTTTTTTCCTTTGTGGGTATTTTCAAGTACACTTTCAAATGTTCTTGTGTTTTGTTGTTGCTTGCCTGGTTTTGCTAGACTGTTTTTTCTGCATGATTGATTGTTGTCTTGAGTGTTAGTGTTAGTCTTTTCCTTACTGATTGTTAAGCTATCAAGTATATAAAGAAATTAGAAAAGTCCTGTAATGAGACTTTGGATTTCAGTTTGTGTTCACAGATCAGTATATTGTGTTAGACTTTAACTCACTTTTATTCTCATATGCAATCACTATACTTTTGTGATAGTGAATCAGGGTGATGTACTTGTAAGTTGAAACCTATATTAGGTTGAAACTATGTCTTTTAGATACTGTAGCAAACTCCTTAAAGATACTTCTGAAGGTATCTAGTCACACTTTTTATTGCTCTCTCTGTACAGAACCTGGACACAAAAGAAGGTGGAAAGAAGTCTCATAGTCGATCATTAATGAGCAACTTTGGTAAACACAAAGTAAGTAAAACGAGAGACCCAGTTTGATATTCTAGATCTGACAGCATTCTAGAGACACTGGTTATGTTTTATCGCTTGAGACAAGTGTGTATGGGGGCAGTGAGGAAAGACTACGTGATTATGCTTGGTATATTTATTGCTGTTCAGAAGAATATAGCTGCTAGCAGTATGGAGAGCCCTTTAAAGTTGATCCAAAAAATTATTGTCTGACCAAAAAGATCTTCTTTACTAGTGATGTGGAATTGCTGATTTCTGATCAAACTTGCAGCAGCAGAAGAGCAATGTAGACAAATGCCTTGGTGTATTCTTGTTTTCCAGACCTCTGTCCACACAGCTGACGATGTTTGTTTCATTCACGGTCCAGTTTTACCCTGTTTCATACCCTGAGCAGCGCCAGGCAGAGCGTGATCTTACTGTCTTTCCACTTGCTTTAAGGGACTGCTGTGACTGAGTACTGGCTCTAGGCTCCTGCTTTGTAAAAATGTTCTTTTCTGATCTCTTCATGGTTTTGCGTATAGTATTTATATGTTTGTGTAGGTGCTAGGTCAAATTGTCTGCTTCGCTGGGTCTTCACTGTGGCAGTTCTATTGAACCAAGCAAGATCTAATATAATTCAAATTAGTGTGAAGTTCCGTTTTACAGCTGAACAGATAGCGGCCACCAAAAGGGACAGTGCACCCATGTTTCCTCCCATTCCCATATCCTGACAAATGTGCTCCTGTCATCCGCCTCCCCTTTTCCCACAGTCCCTCAGTGCCTCAAGGCTTGGATTTATTGAACGTGTAGCCTCAGCATGAGCTGATTCAACTGAAAGTTTCCTTCCTCCCAGAGTCAATTAGCGAATACCA
>VZTL01060807.1:29485-52588 GCA_013400535.1 Scopus umbretta
CACTATACATCTAGATCCTACTGTGTGGTGTTTTTTGTAAAATACGATACGATCCATTAGACCATCAGCAGGACGAGTGCCGGTGCACTGGAGACAGCGGAGCAATGTTGTCCTCTCATGTCAGGAGGGAGCAGGGGAGGGAAGCTGCGGAGTACATAGTAGCCTGCAATGAACTGGCCAGTTTGCAGAAATAAATTATCTTCAGGCTTGTATTTGTCTGCTAGCCAGCAGATAAACCTGCTCCACAGCTGCAGGCTTGAATTCTTGGAGTCAGATGGAGCGAGATCAGGGCATTGATGCTTTGTGTTGGCTTTCCTTCTCCACATGCGTGGAAGCACTTGGCATACCACCCAGGGTTTTCTGCTGTCAACCCCCCAGGGGTCATTCTGTGTCCCTGTAGGACACTGGTCCTGTGCTGTAAATGTGCTGCAGCTCCCCCACCCACCTGACATTAATTACAGTAATGTGAATTTATAGAACCGCCCCATAAACTGACACAGTTGTGCTCCATTCGTTCCCAACAGAAAGCTGTGAAGGCAGCATCCAAATACCATAGTGCATCAGATGATGAAGAAAGCCAGCAAAACTCTTCTGGGAAGGAAACAGGGCAGCTCCACAGGTGAGCTATGAATCACCATAGTTTTACAGCTCAGTTAAAGCTAGAGGCATGTTGCTACTGCCAATATTTATATGACACTGCCTCAGGGAAGTCTGTTCTTAAGAGCAGGTCATCTATGACACTGCTGTTGGGGGGGTATATTTTGCTGTGACTGCTGTAGCCTGATATTTTGATTGTGTAGTTTTTCACAGGTTGCAAACAGCAATTATGCTTAAACTGAAAAGAAGTATGATAGTAATACTCTTCTAATGGAAAAATGCCAATCTACATTTTGCATGCTGTAAATAGTGCTCAAAGAAAACTGTTTAGGCTAAATAAGGGTACATCACAGCCCAGCCAACTTTATTAGATCTGAGAATGTAGAGGAAAAAGCAATCAAAAAAGTGCCATTGAACATGCATTTGTTGTTGCTGAAATGCTCCTGTTTCAGATACAGCTCAAAGCTGTCTGCCTTGTTTTTGTTGAGGAGAGCCATAGTGCAGCTATTTCATGATGTTTCAAATGAAAAATTTTGTTTCTGTAGTGTGACTATAGAGGTACAAGGGGAACAGTCATCTCGGAGCCCTCTCTAAGGATGCGCCACATGTGGTCCCCTGTTCACAGTTGTTTGCTTCCTTGTTGATGAAAAGAACAGAAAGGGGGATTGAAATATGTTTTAAATAGTGAAAAATTCCCCATTTGTCTTATCTATTAAATACAACTCAGCAGACTGGCTCCTCCAAGAAAAACAGNAGCAGACTGGCTCGTCGAAGAAAAACGGTGAAGCTGTGCCGAGCTCTGTCTGACCTAGTGGTGTACACGAACTCCGTGGCAGCCCAGGATATAGTAGATGACGGTAAGGCTGCTGGCACGAGACTTACACATGCCTTTTTCACTCTTCTGTTTGGATAGGAAACATGTCTGTGTTCTCAGCGCTTCCCTTGTTTTTCAAAGATGTTTTAAAAGCAGAGTAGTTAGTTACCTGTCCCATTTACTTAAATATGGAGAAAGAGTAAAGCACCACCACCCCTTCCTTCTGGAAGAAATATCCTTTCCTTTGGTTTCTTACGACATTCATGTTTTAGTAGCAATTTTAAAAGTGAAGCTTTTCCAGGAGAAGCCCTTTCCTGGTTTCAGTTTTATGGAATTTGTCATCATCTTTTAATATTATCAATTTTAAGTAGCATTTAGTAACATGATAGACTTGCATGGTGATAAACAGATGTGTTGACCTGTTCAGAAAGCATGCAGTTGTTTCACTAAACATGTTAGAGGCAAAATGGAAATCGAGAAAGTTGCAGAGGGATTTGTGGGAAAGATCACCAAATGTACATGAACAAACTGTGTGTGAAATTCTGTAATTACTGTAAAATTAATTCCTAATTTAATAGAATTTAATGGGAGAAATTAAGGAGGGTGAAAGCAGTGTGGAGAAACAGAGTCCAAGAAATCCTACACAAACATAGTCTTGCAGAGCTTCAGTCTCATTCTGAGCTGAGACGGCCCAGCTTTTTCCACAGGTCCACGTGCAGTTAGGTGGTACTGCTGAACCATGCGATGGCTCGTGGCCCTCTGGAAAGGAGGGCTTGCTCATCAGAGCACAGTACCACAGCTGTCTTTCATCTAGATCTTGTGCTTTCCTGATCCTAACTGAAGAGATGGGCATGGAGAGCTGGTACAATTGAGTTGGTCTAACTGCTTCCTCGAAGTTGGGCACTCTTGCCTAGGAAACTCTTCTGGTTAGTCTTTTTTCCAGAGGGCAGAGATGATCAAAGGGGGTCTGCCTAAGGGGATAAAATGCTCAGGGGGAAGACTTACGAATTAGCAAAGATTGCTTGGATTATTTAGAGAAACGAGGAGTTTGCAGAAACCTCTGTGAGAGAGAAATGGGATGAGTGAAGCTATTAATGTGTTACAAGGACAAGAGCAAAATCAGAGCCCTGCTGGGCCCGTCTTTCCCCCAGCTGTGAGCTCTTCAGTAAGGTAGTTTTGATCATGCTGCCATTAGTAGACTTCTCTATAGATTCTTCATAGCAATCATGTCTGGGGTTCTGCAGGAGAAAAGGCCCTAGCAATCAGCATAAGCTCTTGCTTGGCTTTTCTTGTAAGTCTGGAAATTTGAGGGTAGAACAAAAGACCCTTCTGGAAGGGGAAACTGGTGCCCTTCAGTTACAAAATGTTCATGATTTGCGCGTGACAAGACAATCTGTTGTTGTAACTTTGGACTGAATCTAATGTTCCCCTTGATTAATACCAGTGCAGCTGAGGTCTGAGTTCAGGCCCCTGTCTCCTGGGATTGCTTTGTAACTTCTTTGTTGACTTAACGATACACACAGGATCAACAGGGAACGTGCTATCATTCAGTGAAACAAGAGCCCACCAAGCAGTGCAGCAGAAGGCTGAACAGTTTATGCTTTACAACCAGAAACAGCTTACAAGGGTCTATCCATCAGCCTATCGGATCGACTCCAGCAATTTCAATCCTTTACCGTACTGGAATGTTGGTTGCCAGTTAGGTAGGTGTTGTGTGAATAGCTTTGCGCTTCTTGTGTACATGCTACATGTCTTACACCTAAGTCTTCTCTTTCAACAGTGGCACTAAACTACCAATCTGAAGGACGCATGATGCAATTAAATGAGGCAAAATTTAGGGTAAATGGCAACTGTGGTTATGTCCTCAAACCTCAGCAGATGTGCAAAGGTAATGTCCCACTATACATTTATTACTGTAAGCTTCAAGCCTTTCAGAAAATGTCTTCATGGTGAAGTTGCCAAGACACAAGAAAGAAAAATCAGAACATATGTAGAATCTTTCCTATTTCCATAAATTTACTTCAGAATTCATATATTTATTTTTCTGTCCTCAAAAAATGGCATCTAACTCTCAGACTGTGTAAGTGCCAGCATAAGATCTCTTTCTGTTATCATAGATATATTTTGAGGGCTCCATCTTAATATGTGTTTAAAAAAAGAAAAGGGCATCCTAAGATAGCCAACTGCAAGCCAGGACAAGGTATGAGTGGCCCAGGACTAAGTATCCAGGACTTGGTCTAGCTCTCAAGCAAGTCACTGGAATTTTGTTCTCTTTAAAACAAATTGGCTCAGTCTTCAAAATGCTGTTAGAACAGGAGCCAGTGATTTTCAGTGTTATATAATGACAGTCCTTCCATATTTTGAGGACTTGAGATCCGATTGTACCCCTGTATCTCTAAGTAATTTTCTTAGTGTGGCCATAGAAGTAGTGGCATTGATTGAAAGGTACTTGAGAAATAGGAGAGGCAGTTTGGGTACTTGAAGCAGGCACTGCTGCTGCAGCAAGCAGCTTACTCAAACCTAGCTGCTTGTTCTTGTTAACATCTGGGCAGCTGTGCAAGAAACACGATGGGAGTGCTGATCTGGGTTATAACTATTAGGTTTTTTGAAGCTACTACCTTACAGAAGAAAGTTGTAGGTTTGGTTTTGTTTTGTGTTCCCAAAGGAGTCTTAATCTTGCAAAACCCTATTATGAGAGGGGTCCTTTCTGTCTTTTAATTGTGTAAACAAGGGCTGCTCAGCTCAGTAAATGTTGTAAGGAAGTGGAATGGAATTTTAAAATTCATTAACAGCTGCTCCATACTCTGAGAGTTGCTTGCTAATGACTGAATTTTGGCTATATGTATGTATCTTGGGGGGGTTATATTTATTTTGTGTATCTTTTTCCTTACACTTCTCATCTCTTGCCACCTTTTAGGTACATTCAACCCCTACTCTGCTGATCCACTCCCTGCCAGTCCTAAAAAGCAGCTTATTCTGAAAATCATCAGTGGACAGCAGCTACCTAAGCCTCCTGACTCAATGTTAGGTGACAGAGGAGAGGTAAGATACTCTGATACCAACAAATGCTTCCAGGAGAGGTCCTGCGTGACCTCGTGTGTGACATGGCAGCATGTGACTCAAACTTCCTCCTCATTTAAATACACCAATAAATGTCAGATATTGTCAAGCTTTTGGTCACTAAATGCCACATTTTCCCACAGAGTCTGTGTCCCACACATGACATTTAAGAACTAATTTGTTTCTTATTTTGAGGGTGACTTGACCCTGGCCATAGCTCTTGAGACTACAAACCATACATCAGCTTACACTTCATGAAGCCATTTCCCATGTTGTGCTACATGAAAATTCATGGGAATCAAAGGTTTTTGATTTCTTATATGAATTTAAATTAACTGTCTGCATGAATTTCCTTAAAAGTTGACCTTGTATCATTGGCTTCCTTTTAAAATACTTTGTTTTTTAAAAATAGATAATAGATCCCTTTGTTGAGGTGGAAATTATTGGGTTGCCTGTTGACTGCTGCAAAGATCAAACCAGGGTGGTTGATGACAATGGTAAGATAATCTAGCTGATTCTTTCTTCTTAGAGTAAAATATTAAGTAATTATAAATGATTCATTATCTCTTATTACCTTCTAAATTGCAAGGCTTTTTACCTGATGAAATCAAATGATTGTATTTTAATAAACTAATTCTGTTTTCTAGACAGAGTTTCTGGTGTAGGGAGACAGACAAGCAAGAGGTGAAGGACTAGAACTGTTCAACACAGTATCTTTCTTCTGGATTGTTCTTAAATCTCCTTTATGCAGAAGTTCGATTTTTTTTTTTTTTTTTTTTTTTTTTAAATAACTTGTATAAAATACATGTATAACTTAAAATGAAATGAGAACAAATCATGTCCTAAGCAGTTTTACTGCCACCTCAGGCTTTATGGGAAGGAGATGAATAATAGAGTGGGATAGTCTGTTGCAGCAGGAGAGGTAGCCATCTGTTCTCATAGGCAGGTGCAAAACCATGGGGAAAAATGCGAGTAGTTCCTGTTTGTTTTGGTCTATCTTTAGCCTACCGTAGTTTTGCAAAACAACAGCTTGCCTTGGTACCCCTGCCAACTACCCAACCAGAACCATTGTGTTTGTAAAAGCGGAGATTTTACAATCTGTCCCAGAGACAGATCTCTCATTTTTAATTACTTACATAGTGGAGATTGAAAGCATCTAGATCCAGATGAGCAATAAGTAATGAGCATTCACATGTGTATTTGGTCTGGTTGTTTCTTATGCCTCTTGCTATGCATCATGTAAATTGAGGCTAGTTTCCAAAAATTTCTGTTTGTTTTACAGGGTTTAATCCTGTTTGGGAGGAAACACTCACTTTTACCATCCACATGCCTGAAATAGCTTTGGTGCGATTTCTGGTTTGGGACCATGACCCTATAGGGCGAGACTTTGTTGGACAAAGAACTCTGGCCTTTAGCAGTCTTGTGCCTGGTTAGTCCCACTTCTTTTCCTTTCCTTCAGATCTAAGTGAAGAACAAACACCTTTGAAGTTAAAGTTGAAGATGAGGTTATCAACATAAGATAATGCCTGTATCTCTGAGACTTCACGTATGAGCTTGGACAATTCTCCTGGTACCTTAGGATGGTATATTCACCGTTACTTGAAGGAGTTTGGATGTCTGTACTTTTGGAAATTGCTCCTGGTGTCTTATTTATAACTTGGAGGCAATTTGTGCTGGGGGGCTTGGGACCTGTGAGATCATAAGATAACTTTTACTAAAGGCATAAGGTGGCTTACTGTATATGTTTCACTTCTATAGACAGTCATTGCCAGTTGTGCATAAAATGCAAACTGTTGATTATTTGTGGTGCAATGTATTTGTTTTACTAGGTTATCGTCATGTGTATTTAGAAGGACTGACAGAAGCATCCATATTTGTTCATATAACCATTAATGAGATCTATGGGAAGGTAGGTATATCTGGAAATTTAACATCTCTTATGACTTTTTTTGTTTTAATTCTTCCAATAAAAATAGATTTAAGTGTACCACAGAACCTCACATGATTTTTGTGGTTTCTAAATGATTCTTATAGCTTAGGTTCATGGCATTTTGTACGTTGGATTAGCAGTACCTAGCTCTCTGGTGCTGATCAGTAATAAAGTTTAAACAAATTATTCAGATCATACAACAATGAAAAAGCACAATGTCTGATCCTCTGTTGCCCTCAACTTGATGTCTTCATTTATACTCGTATCTGTATAGGTATCTACACGCACTGCTAAGCACCCGCATGCTCAAGGAAGCAAACTGCGATTCCTTATTCATAGTGTTTTCTCTGAGGAGCACTGAGCCAGGGCACCCGTTCACAGCACACCCGTGTCCAGTAAAACACTTGGCTGTCTCCAGCTGAGGTACCGCAGTAACAGCGCAGACCCGCTTCTGTCGGAGTGCTCAGGAAGCCAAAGGACGTAGCTCACAGTGTGTGTGCGGGGTTCCCTGCAGGTGGTCAGCAAGGGAGGCATAACATACTGTTACACTAGTCTTAGCATGCATGTCCTTATGAATGGTCTTACTGTTAGCACCTAATAATTGCCATGTCTAGATACAGTAAGTACATTTCTTTAGTGTGTTAAACTAATTTTATTTTAGAAGTAACTGTTGAGAACTGTAGCTGCACCAGAACATGGTATTTGACAAGCTATTTCTAGAAGCTAATTTACGCTTTAAATCTTTTAGGTTTCAGTGCATACATGTCGATTTTCTGCAAGATGACTAACTTTAAAACATTCTTAAAATGAAAGTAAAAGCACAGGACTTTTTCTTCGCATTTCTGCTTCATGAGCAGTTTACAAGAGGTTACTGGAGATAACTAAGACAAAGAAATTAAGGCCATGTTCAACAGGATGCTGAAATAAAATAGCCCTTTGTAGTGGCTTACAAAAAAAAACCACACACCAAAAACCACAAACAAAAAACCCCCACCTTTTTGAAGGGTACAGTTTGAAAAGAACAGTTAGCCCTCAGTCTGTCTCCCTTCTGAGAATGGATTCACAGAACATCGTATCAGATACATAAAACCACAGGTCTGTGAGCACCCAAGGAAAGCTCAGTGGAACAGAGATGGAAGATAACGTAGACAAGGCCTAAGGGCTGAGATTTGGTATAGTCCAGATCCTCACTTAACTCCACTACCTTCATCCTCAGGGATCCTATTAGATCACTGAATGATCTAATGATGGCTCTGTAAACGACTTAGATGTCTGTCTTGCTCTTGGCATCTTTGTCTCAGCGCAGGGAGCAGTGTTCCAATGTACACCTCTGCTCTTGCCTCTGCAAGTGTTCCTCCTGCCAGCGAGGACAGTGGCGAGGCAGTGTAGGGAACGGCACTGACCGTACCAGGCCTGTACATGCTCTGTGTGCAAAGAGAAGCTTTTAGTATTCAAGGTAGACTTTGTTACTCCTCAATCACTGTAAAAAGAAAGGCAGTAGTAGACTCCTTGGAATGCATCTCCATATATACCTAGATCTGTACACATCTGGGTGTACAGATCTGGGTATACATGTGTGAAATCACATACAGTTTTGGTGACAGTCTGTAGGGGAGCCTCTTTGGCTATTGCTCTTGGCTCACGTGCTCTTCAAAGAAGAAGTACACTCAAGAAAAATAGTAAAGAATAGCTTCATAGGGAAGGCAAAAGAAGGGGGAGAAGACCCATTGGGATTTGATCTCTGTATCACTTAGTCTATTCGTCTAATGCTTGCCTTAATGATGGGCTATATTATTGTTTCTAATGTAGAAACAAAGGCTGAATGCGCGTTTGCATCCTTGTAAGTGAGGATATGTGGTCAAGTTTCTGAGAGAGACTGACATTAGACTAATAAATAGTTTTAAATTATTTGCTGTAGAGGAGTTATAGTTACAGCTGATGTACTATTACCTTATTTGCTTGTATCACAGTGTTGAAAACATTAGCCAAATGTATTTGCATTTTTTTGCCTTTCAGTGGAGCCCTTTAATCCTCAATCCCAGTTACACAATATTGCACTTTCTAGGAGCCACAAAGGTAGACTTCATTAGCATGCACTTTGCACTTGCTGGGCACAGATTTTTCGAATGGTTCCTACTCGCATGATCTGCAGCTACCAAACTTACATCATTCTTCATTCAGACTTGGAAACATTTGACTATTGCTTTGAAGCCCATGCATAAAACTCCAAGTTAATGTGTAGCCTGTCGCTGCAGTACACTTCTTACAGTCTTGTCATCTCTGATTAGGAGACTTTGAGCAAACTTCTGTTGTAATTGTGGCAGGCTGCCATCCTAATGAGGAGAAGTACAGACATGCATGAATTCATGGAGACCTGTGCTGATAGTTCCTTGCTCAGAGTAGACGTGAATTGCTTGGTGTGGATTTTTGCTTTGCTGCATTTTTAACTCTGTCTTCATCATTCATAAATACTCTGAAAGCAGCCCTTTTCATTGTACTTATTATATAATGGCATGAACTCACTCAAAACCGTGGTTATTCTTGTCCTTTCAGAATAAGCAACTGATAGGACTCAGAGGGTTGTTTAACAAGAACCCGAAGCACAATTCTGCTGAAACCAGTGGGCACTATGTACGGAAGCGATCTATCGGTGATCGAATTCTCCGGCGCACAGCCAGTGCACCAGCAAAAGGTAGAAAGAAAAGTAAGATGGGTTTTCTGGAAGCTACTGAAATTAAAGACAGTGCATCTGAACCAATAGACTTGAAAGACAAAGAAGGAGTTGTAAGGCGCACAAGCCGGAGTTTGCAAGCACGTCCTGCTTCTATGCCCGTGGACAAATATCTTCTTGTAGGACTGCCATGCCCAGAAGATGAAACTGCCCAAGGTGCCAAAGGAAAAGAAAATGCATCTGGTAAGATGCTTCCAAAATTAATTTTGAATGTAGTTAAGTTGAAACAGTCTATTAAAGGCTTAGTTCTGCAGTCCCTATGTGAATAGTTTTATTCAACTCAAATAAGAGTTACTGGGCAAAATTACATAAGTATTACATAAGTTTGTAGTATTTTAACAGCTCCTTAAACTTTTTGGTAAGTGACACCCTGGAAAACTGTCTGCGCTCCAAACTAGGCACATGAATTACAATAATTTCTGGAAGTGCTTTTAAAAGGTCATTTGCCAAATTTCTTTTTGTAACTTAAGAACCAGCCTTCAATTACGCTTCATCAATTTCTGGTTTGCTACTGTCTGTTTACTTATGAAAACAGAGCTGCTGGCATGGTGGGTTTTTCTCCCCATTTTCAAGGAGGAAGAACAGCATGCAGCATATATGTTTGGAAGGAGCGTGTGTAAAGGCTAATGCAGACTTTCAAATAAATATAAAAGGGGTAAAAGTAGGTCAAGCTTTGTATCCAACAGTCTTGATATTCTCCTCTTAACCTAGGGTACTTAGATGGAAAACATGTGTTAGGATAAAACCTTTGTCTTATATTATTGATACACAATGCAATTTAATTCCTAAAATAGCTTTTTTCTAAGTACTTTCAGCAATAATAGTCCCGGTTTTGAAATGCAGTTATTCCCAGGCTACAGCAAAATTAGTGCTTGACCTGCCTAATATTTGATTTACTGGAATATTTAAGTAAGTCTAGGAACCTCTGAATACAATGGCTGTAATTCATTAGACCTGCTGTCTCTACTCTGAGCTTGTCCCTAGTCCAGGGCATCTATAGTGCTTTTTGGGGCTGTTTTTTGTTTGTTTGGGAAGAGTGTGTGTACTCATACAGGCTGTCCCCATGAGGCTGCAGGGCTAGCCTCAGCTTCTGGTCAGTTCTGACAGCACAGCGTTTCTGCAGTTAGTCCCACAGGGCTCTTCCTCAGCCGGCGCAGGACAGCCAGAAGCACTGTCTGTCTTCCCTGGTAAGATGCAGAGGGCACACCGAAAACCTCTCTTGGCCGGGGGGGTGACAGAAATGCTGCCCTGATCTGGATATTCTCAGCTGTGGAGCAGCAGCTTCCACCAACCACAGGAGCCACTGTAAAATAGGAGAACTGCCAGGTACAGATGGGAAGATGTTGTTAAGCTGCTTTTGTTCTACTTGCCCATATTAGTGGCTTTGAAGGAACAGAGAATCTGGACATCGTCTTGTAAAAGAAGCTACTTAGGAGAAACAGCAAGCAAAATCAAACCAATACTTCTTCTGCCACCCTGAGAAGAAACTGTAGACAGGAAAAAGGACATTCTTAGTAAAGGAAGTTAACTCTGAGATGCTGTATTTTAAATTGACAGATCCTCTAGATAAGCCTGTGAAGATGATACAGCTCAGGGATTCTTTGCAACAAATTTAATCATTTCTTAGATATTTCTTCAGATGCTACAGACAAAGACACAAAATTCTTTTAGAATAAACTTCCACACCTTTTGGAGGTCACAGGTATTCACTTAATGACCTTTGCAGAAAACACAGGCCCTGGTGAGATGACCTAAAAAGCTGTCACAGGGAACAAATCCCACCCCTTTGAACTATGAGAGGACTAGATCCTGTCCATTGGAGTTTCTGTAGGCCTTGCTCCATAACCCCTATGGAGGAGGACTGGTCACCTTAGTCATAAAGAAAGGAGACAAGAAGAAGATGAAATTCCAGATGGAGTCCTCTCCTGTCCCCCAGAGACCTTCTCCCTTCTCTGTGCTACAGGGCCATCCATGGCTTAGTGGTGGACATAAAGAAAAGCAACTTGGGCCCCCTTTTTTTTGCAGAAGTACTTACCTTGAACTGTGGTAAGAAAAGGTACAACGCAGCCTCGTGTACAAACAGGAATAGGTTTGCGTATTCTCAGAAAGCAAGTTCAGCCCAAGTATTTCAGACAGTGAGGTGGCTTCACCCTCAGGGAGGGACTAGTCAGATGAAGTGTTCATTATTACTGCATGCTGTGAAGAACAGAAAGGGCTGGCTATCCAACAGATATCTTTCTTGCTAAAATACTATGGCTGAACATAATGCTACTGTCTTAGTTGGAATTACGCCAGGTGGACAGCGTGCTGTCCATTTTCTCCTCTGTTCTTTACGGGGGCGGGGGAAGAAATCTAGAAATGCACATCTCTCTCATCCTTATGTAGGAATACTGGAAAGCTTGGGAAACTCTTCAGATTTTGGAGATCAGCCTTTAATGTCATATTTGTTAAAAGTAGCTCTTGCTGTACCGGGGTGATTCAGTCACTGTTGATGAATGATCAGGGCTTCTCTTGTTCCTTCCTAGGGTACCTGATTTCTAGTGAATGTTAGAAACAGTATATATTATGCCAAGCTTACTTCTATTATCCCTGCTTAATTAAAAGCTCCAAAGGAGTGAGTCATGGAGCTTGGGTTTGGCATATAAAGACAAGTAAGAAGATCTGGTGGAGGAAATACCTAATGCGTATTTTTTCATGGAATTCAAAATCTTGCTCTCTTATGAATGCAGTATGCTGGTAGAAGATCAAAAATGAGGTCCTTAAATTGTAACATTTTACAATAACTACGTGTAAAAACCACTGTCTGCAGTCCATCTACTTGATGCTTTTTACTCAGCTTTTTAAAGCATGCATCTTGTTTCACGGTATTATGTTTTTTAACAGAGCTGTTTTGTTCTGTCTTTATTGCCATGCTTCTTTATAGTACAAATCTGAATAGGAACACAGCTGAAGGTAATACCATGTGCAAGCTATGATATGGTACCTCATTAACATTATTTGCAACAAATATTACATCACGTGCTTGATGTAATAGACATTCAAAGGAAGTTTCAATGAAGTGCCTGCAGTTGTATTTTTCCATTTATTCATATCACAGATAATTTGTACTAAACCTGCACAACCCCATAATTAAGTTCTGTCACAACTGTACCTAATTTTGCATTCTCCATTTGTCTGTCTAAGGACAAAATAGTTGTTAATAAACAGAAGACAATATTGTATGCAACTAATATGTTCCTTATTTAATTTAGTCAACAGTGATGACAATACAAGCGAGAAGGAGACAAACTTGAAAGAATCTATTTTTACGTGTTCTGAGAAAACAGGAAATACTTCAAATTTGGCATCTCAGTTTAAGAAGGAGAATGACCAGAAGGAGACCGCAGTTGACTCTTTAGTACCACCTCTGCAGGAGCAACCTGAAAATTTAGTTTTTACAAGTGGTGTAGCTGAAACAAATCACCTCATAGACTGTCGGGAAAACAATCTTTCTGATGAAAGTGTCCCTCTAATGCAAGGCTCTGTTTTTGAAATTTCCACAGAAAAAACAAATGACAAAAACTGTGCAGACATTAAAAAGGAAGATGACACAAAAGGTTCTAAAGAGGAGAAAATAATTCTTGTGGGGGCTTCCCTTTCTCAAAAAATAGAGATGGAAAATCACAAATACAGCATCATCAGGAAAAGCACTGCAGCACCTCTTTCTTTGACAGATATTTCTTCTACCGTTTGCTGTGATGTTCCTGATTTGCACTCCACTTTAGCCATACAAGACAGTGACATTTCTCGTCTTATAGATGAAGTTTCTTTAGCAAACGAGAGTGAGATGGATAGTGCTGTCTCAGCTCTGATCGGACAGTTTGATGACACAGATGACCAAACTAGTCTTACTGCAGTCTCAAGCCTCCATGGTGCTAGCAGCCAGACCTTCAGTGTGATGGCTATGCACCCACACGTGCTTACTGCAGATCTTGACAGTCCCTGTAAGCAAAGCTTTACTACCACAAAATCCATCAAATCCCCTTTATTCTCAACTCCAGATACTACCATGTTCTCTAGCCCTGAGACTGCAGAGTATTCTGTGTACACAATCATCCATGAGGCAACTCTTACACCAGCCTGTGAATGTAAGACCCACAGTGAATTAGTTCGCAAGAAAAAATTGTACAGTATAGAAAATAGCTTGCCTAGCTGTGCTTGTCCTTCACCTCTCTCTTTGCAAAATGCAAATCCCAAAAGAAAGTGTGGAACAAGCTGGGAAACCCCTGAATCTGCCAGTTCTTTTGCTTCCAATAGCCTCATCTTTGCCGAGACACTTGTTGACCCTCCCACTGGTGAAAATTCAGAAAGCAGCAGCCTTGTAGAAGTAGATGGGGATTCTCAAGATCTCTTGGTAACTGCATGTGAGTACAAAAGGGAAGACATGAGCCAGTTGGCTTCCCCTTTGAAACTGAGGCAAAAGCAGGACACTGGGCATGGTGGTGAGAGGACCTCTGGGAATAGCTCAACTGTTGAGCTCTGTGCTGCTGCGCTGGAGTGCTCCGATAACTTCAGGACTGCAGGGAGTCAGCTCCCTTTTCCAATATGTGAAAATGTTGGCTTTTTGTATCATCATCGTTCAGATAAGCAGAAAAATGTAGTATGTACCTCCGAGAGATCCCAGCTCAACATACACTCACCGGTGCTCAAAAGTGGTTTGGCTTTCCCATCTCCGTCAGCCATCAAGCAGACTAGCCCTTGCAAATCCAAGAGTCTCGGAGACTTGACATCTGAGGATATTTCCTGCAATTTTGAAAGTAAGTATCAATACATAAGTAGAAGCTTTATCTCGTCAGGCATGAGAGACAAGAAACTTGCGTCTATGAGGAATATGAGACCACATTCTACAGATGCTCTGACGGAACAGCTGAGGAAGCTGGTGTCCCTGGACCAGGAGGACAGCCATCAAACGCTGTACTCCAGGCAGATTGATGAAGACTGCCCAAAGGCACTGGTCAGAAAACTCTCGTCCAGAAGCCAGAGCAGAGTGCGGAATATAGCCAGCCGTGCCAAGGAGAGGCAGGAGGCCGCCAGCAAGCAAAAATCTTCTAACACAAGTAGCATAGCAGGTGTCGTCCTTCGGAACAAGCCCTCAGCATCTCCTCACGTTATCAACAGGCATTCAACAGGCTCATACATAGCCAGGTACCTGAATGGCTTCCCTGGGGAGGACACGGAGGGACGAGGAATACCGGAGGGTGCATGTGCTGCTTTGCACTATGGCTGTAGCGACCAGTTGTATACACACGATTCTGTTGTGCAGCTGGAACCCAGTAGTGATGATAAGCCTGAAATTTATTTCCTGCTGAGACTGTAGATTGTATAAATGTACATCTTCAGTGTTTACAAACTACTTCATTGAAATGAAGGATTTTTTGCAAGAAATTCTGCTTTGAGGGTTTAAATTATTTAGAAATGCAATTTCAAGCTAGTGATTCAGTCATGATTTAATGTGCCCTTTCCTGTCAGAGCTTATGTAAATAGAAACCATGTTCCATCCTTATGTATGTATTACTTTGATTTAGAAATTATAAAGTGAAGTAGTCTGGGGACTATTTGCATGCGGTAAGCGTTTGTAGCATTTTGTATTTGTAATGCATGTCATTTGTAAGTCGAGCACATCTGTGCTCAAAAGCCTAACGTTGCAATGAATACAGTAGTATTCTGTTTTCCTGATGTCCTATCGTGCTGTTTGCAAAAACATTTTTAGTGATCACTTTTGGCCTTTCGTGCAAATTCGGCTAAGCATAGTGCTTTCTGTGATTGGCAACCTCCTTGGGGTTAGACTGCTGAACTAGGACTCGTTCTGCCCAACAAGCAGCAGTCTCAGAATGAGACCCTTTGTTAGCATCACTGTTTTCACTCTGACTTAATTGTTAATTTTACATGTTTCCATGTATGAACTGTGATTCTACAGAAAACAATTTGTAGAATTAGGGTTAGTCCAAATTTGTAAGCAATGTGTAGATTTGTCTTCTGCCCATGCTATGAAGTATAATAACAGTTTTTCTTCCTTTTTGGTCACAGGACAGAATGGGAATGTGAGAATAATTCTGCATTTATGAGTGGACAACACTTAATTTCTGCATATTTTGTTATGTATTTTTGCTATGGGTGATGTGTGTAGCTTCAGTGCAGTAGCAGATAGGTTTTCTGTATATTTGTAATTTTATTGCTAAATTGTTGACAGTCAGTGGAATATTTAAAGCTGACACAATAGAGTAACTGTTTTGACTGTCCGTCTTCATCTTTTTCTATGAATGCTGAAAGTGAATTGAGTTGAGTAATCTCAAACACCTGAAGCTTCCCTGTAGGGAACAAGATAGCTTTATTTTGGTTGCAAGATATTCTTTGCCTTCGCTGTAAGTTTTTTCTTATATGTAAAAGACGTACCCTTTTCCTCTTTCTTTTGTAATGCAGAGTATTATTATTATTGAAAACATCATTAAAATAGATTTTTAAGCACTCAGTTATGTGTTTACTGAAACTGTAGCAAATACAATTATACTTAAACTAACAGTAGTGATTGCAGACATCTGTCATGTCACGAGCTTGCAGTAAGGTATTAGAAGGGGAAAAAATTCCTTCATTTCAAATGATGGTAATGGTTCTTAACTAGAAATCTGCAGCTGAGCTCTTTCTCTTTTCTGGATAGGAAGGCATGTTTATTGAGTATGTCTAACTGCCTGCATATTCCTGTTTTGTTCCATTAAGGGTCTAACAGATGCAACTGGCTGTTGTTTTGATCACTTCGGAGAGAACAGTGTATTTTCTAAATAAAAAGCATTTTTTCATGGAGGAACAGAACCAGATACTGGATTAATCGCTTAAGCTTGGACCTGAGTTTCTGTCTCAGTACTTGTGACATGATTTGGACGGTGCGATTGAAGCCATCTCTAAATTCAGGGAAATTCAGAAGCTCTGTGCCTCGCAGTGTTGGAACTTGGGCCAGTACTTCCTGAGAGAGAGATGATTTCAACTTTCAGCTTGCCTGTAGCTTGTCTGCTGTGGTAGTTTACAGGCAGTTTCCAAGTGAAAGAGTGGATGTGTGCAGGCTGGGATCCGCTCTGCTGAATGCTGCATGCCACAGATGCTCACACACTGTATCCAGAAACATTTATTTGTATTAGTAGAACCTCTACATTCTTTAGAAAAAACTGCCGTTAAACGTGCCTTGTAATTAAGCAAATGATACAATCATTTGCAGGAGATGAAAAAACTAATCTTGACTTGAAGATTGTTTCTAGCTTTAATTGAAATGAATTTAGAAAAATTGTATAGTGTGTGCAGGAGGTTGGAATAGATTATTACAGTGGTCTGTCATGATTTACTCTCCCCTTAATTTTAGGAGTTAATTCAGATGGGGACAGTTCTTTGTGTGAAGGTGCAATCTGAATAGTGAAACAGGGCAGGATTCTATAGTGTAGACTCAAGCCAAAGGAAGCTCTGGCTCAGTAGTCTTTCCTGTCTCACTGGGCTTAGTGTTGTTTTTTCTGTCTCACTGAGATTCAAATTATATTTTGTTTGCACAAGTTTCTTTTTGGTGGTGTAGCATTGGGGTGTGCCAAAACCTCCTAACTTCTCAGTGTTGGAATACTCTGAGCCTTGAAGAACTTGAGTCAGAGTATTCAGGATGCTCAAAGGTCTTGCGATCTAGCACAGGTGAGAAGGCAAAGAGTACTTATGTCAACTGCCATTAATTTCCGTTCTTGCATAATCTGTAGGGCAGTTTGGGCCTGGACATGGAAAGCTGATGAGACTATTTTTATGTCTGTTTGCAAAGGTGATATGAGAGAGAAGTTTTCAGTCTGCAGAGCTTTAATTTCGATAGGTTGGATTCAGAAATGGATTTGGTCTTTAAATATATGTCTTCAATGCACAAAGTATTCATGAAATCACAAGTGGTGATTTCATGAAGTATGGGAGCATGAAATTATGAGTGTTACCAGCTATGTCTGCACAGAGAAGCTTGATGACGTGATGAAGTATTTTAAATATTGGAAGCAAGCATTCTGTATAAAATGTTTGCATTGGAGAGGGGTCTAAGCCAAAGTTGGAGACATTATCACTTGCTTTTATGTTCATAAATTATGAAAGAAAAAAAGATCAGTAGTAAACATGTAGTACTAAAAAGTCAGTGGTATTATTTCACACAGGTAATACATTTGGATTAAATTTAGTATTTTGTATTAAAGCAAGTGCACTGGGTGTCTTTACAAGACAACCATTTGACCATCTCTCTCTTAATTTACTAGAAATGGAGAGCATTTGGACTCTGGAAGGAAGACCTTGAGATCCAGAGGAGCAGAGTCCATACTACCCTTGCAGAATAGGCAGGTGAAGAATTCTCCCCAGGACTGACCTGCCTTCTGTTTTCCTGCCAGCTGGCGTAGGGTCCAGCCCAAGTGCAGTCCTGTTTCTCTATGTGTACCAGGTCAGAAAGTATGTCTGATCCCCAAAGACACTGGGGCTGTTCCTGTGCTTGCTGTTAAGTATCTGGTTAAGGCCTTCGTAGAATTAGGAACTGTTCTATCAGCAGATGTCAAAGATGCTTGAAACCTCAACTTAAATTTCTGTTTGCCAGATGAGAGTGCGTATAAACAATGATTTATCATTTGCTTAAAAGTATCTGTATTGCTTCTGAACCTGGAACTTATAAATACTAGAAATGTAGGGCAAGGACAAAAGATGGAACTGAAAGTTAAAAACATCATTTATCTGACAAACTATAAGCTAGTACTTTTGTTGTGGGCTAAGTGGGAGGTTAAGATGTATTGGAGATGGGCAGACATCACTCTCCAGTGAAGTCACTTAGTGTAAACCCATTACTTCAAAGGAGATCTACTGCATTCTGTACCAGGTTATATTCTCGCTTCCAGTGGATTTTATATCTATTCAGGATTTCAGTTTTTAATTTAACTCAGTGAGCTTCATTTTCTTTCATGGAATGGAAGGAATATAAACACAAGAACATTCCTGTGGTGATGATTAGTGTATAATACCAGTCTGTGGCAGGCAGCGTCTCATTCCTAAGCATGGGGCCAAACATACGTTTCTGGTATAACGAACAGGTCTGATCAGGGCAGCTATACTAGGGATAAATTTGCCTTACAAGATACAAACATTTTGCATGTTAAAGGAGTGTGTTTTGGTTAAATATCACCCACTTTTTCTATGGAATTCTAATCCTTGGCATGAACTTGAAAGTATGGCTTGCTTGGTCCGCGCATGGCTCTGGGAATCGCTGCTGCTGTGTGTGCACCAGAAAGCAGTTGCGTCAGAGCGGACGGGCTAACTGATGCTGAGGCCGGGCTCGCTGGCTGCCGCACGGCTGTCTGGGGATCAGTCTAATTCTCTAGCTGCCAATTTCCAGAAGGAAATGGGAAGCCTCTTTGGGATGCTTTTATGAGCCCGGAAGCATGCTGCCAATCCAGCCGCTCCAGTGGCGATGTTCCCATCATGAAGATGGCCTGGCACCTCTGAAAACGGCTGATCCTCTCCTATCTGGAGGATGATGTGATGTCACCGGTGGGTATTAGTAGTACGAGTCCAGAACTGGTGTGATGTGTCATGGTCGTGGTGTAATGTGGTGACACTCTCAGAGTTACAGAAAGCAGTTTGTCTCGCTGAATTTGTGCTGCAGTGTCAGAGGAAATCTAACCCAGAGGTAATATGCTTTATACAGTGAAGCTAAAATGTGATGCTGAATAACAGTTGGAATGGAGCAGTTTTGGAAAACTAAGAATGCTTGCTTCAGTAGCCTTGCGGTAGCCTTGCGCTTTGGGTAATAAAATGCTGGGACCCTGTATCAAGAAAGCTAAGCACTTTCTGACCTCATCTCGGTCTTTAAAACTCTGTGAGCATCTGGTACATAGATTACAAGCAGCGTGGTATGGAGCCAGGATTTTTAGATGTATGGATAGAACAGACCAGCAATCTGCAATTCAGACATTCATAAGGCCATTCATTTGTTAGTCCTTCCCCAAAATTAATTAAACCATGTATGAACAAGGCCGCAGCTTTTTGAAAATCCATCTGGCGAAGCCTTTTTTGGTACAGAATCTGTTGCAAATTTCAACTTGTTCCAATGCTGATTGCTCTCGGTGCTTAAAAACAAATCTTTCTCATTGATAAACATCAATGAGATGTCTAGCTTCACTTTCCAGTGTGGAATTATGTTTTATCTGACTGCTCAGTTGAAAGGGCTCTTACCGCACAAGTTTCTGTCTCATAAGCATGAGGTCACAGCCTTTTCTTTGACATCCTACATAGATCAAACCCCTGAAATCTCTCTTTTTAAAATACTTTATTCATTCCTAGAGGTCTCCTGTGAAGGTTATAAAGTTTCCAGCACTGTTGAAGAACTGTAGGCACCCGAAACAGTTGCAGCGTGTCAGGGGCAGTTATGTTAGTGGAAAGCATGGGGATAGTATGATTTGTACCAGATTGTGTTTATATTTATAATGTGAGGGCATTTAATCTTTTTTGGCTGCAACATTGCAGTTGAAGCATCTGTTCAGTGTGTATCTATCATGTCGCCCAACTATTTTTTTTTTAATTCTTTAGAGGGTGGAGGTCTACTTTTGTAAATATAATTTGTATTTTTCTTCTTCTGAGATTCATTGAGATATATATTTTTTCCCTTACTACCATCTTACCTTGCCGTCCCACTCAGAAATATGCTGTTTATTATTTCTCATTGCTCAAATTTTTCTGTCTTCTGCAAACCTTAATCATTACCAATTTAACACAGGGTTTTTTTCAGGTCATTGATACAGCGCAGGGCCAATGTCTAAGTCTTGCAAGACTCCAATACAAATTCCCTTGCTCACCACCGATTCACTGTCTGTAGCTCCATTTGGATGTCCGGCTGCTAACCAGCTTTGTGCTCTTCTAGCAAGTGTCATAATGATCATGTATCATTCAAGTCTTTTGATCAGAATATCATGAAGCATCTGGTTAAATGCTTTCTGGAAGACTAAACACATCATTATCATCACTCTTACCTGTATGGACCAAAGTGTTATAATTCATAAAAAACAAGATGTCTGGTAAATCTAGTTTCTTTAATCCCATTTTGTTCGGAATTAATTACACTACCTTCCTTTAACTCTTTCTAAATAAGTATTTCCTTAATTTCTTTTTTAAATTACTTACAAAAATTGGGCAAAGCAATGCATCAGTCTCTTAGGAAGAGTTATCTCTTGTGTTGCGTACGCTTTTTTAAATATTGGTACATATTAGTTTTATTTCAGCCCTGTGCAACTTTCTGAACAGTTGAAAATTCAAAAATTAACTATTGGGGCATCTCCCTCAGCTGGTTCTTTTTAAACTCTTGGATGCAAGTGCCTGTTGATTTGAATATGTTTTCCTTTGCTATGTTTTCAGTCATTTTCCCTAATTCTGAACAGAATCATAGGGTGCTGCGAACTCTTACAAATAACAACAAGCTTTTGTGTATGTCTGTTCCTCAACAATCAGTCAAATGGCCAGGACCAAGATTTCTTTTGCACAGTGGAGGAGGGAGCTATAAATAAATTGCTTGAATGGCTAAGTGCTGTTGGAAACTTTGACTGTGTTAAGATTATGCATTCGCTGAAAGGGGTGTTATTTATCTCTTCTGCAAAAGAGTGAATGACCTTTATGGAGATGAAAAGCCAGTGCACTGAGAACGATGCCAATGATAACTCTTTGATTATTTCATACTCTTATTTCAGAAGCTCGATCATGAAGTAACAGAACACAAACCCAAACAAAGGTGGTATTCAGTTCAAATTCTTTCTCTTGAAAGAAGAATAAAAAGCCTTTTAACAGATTCCTAACTTCTGTAGTATTTTGTTTCCTATACCTTCAATAGCAATTGAAAATGTATTATTTTCCTCTAAAATTTCCTTTTCAAGCTGTCTTCCATCCTAATGTAGGTATAAATTAGGTTGAAGAAACAATTTGTTTTCTTCACTAAGGATCTGTACTCTTCTAGTATGTCTCGCCAAGTATTTTTAAAAGCCAGAAAATGTTATGAATGCTGAAGGTGGTTTTACCCTTTCTCATCTAATGCATACATTTATTGCCTAGCAGGAAAAATCAGAAGCGGGGAATAAGCAATTATTTTTGCCTAGTAAAGGCTGGTCGTTCACATCCTGGGTTAGCAGGCCTAAATTACTTTTCTAGTTTATGAAAGAATGCATAAATTAATCTGTTCAGGAATCTGCAGAGAGCAGCTAATAGCTGCAAAAATGAGATTGTGAAATATTACTTTTAAGAAATTAATTTTTTTTCATTCAAAAGCAAAAAGGGTCTCTACCTTTGTATGATTGTTTACTGGAATACCTACTGCCTCTGCTTTTAAGAGCAGTACAAAATACTCCTGGTGTTAGGGATCCAATTTCACGTTCTTCATTCTTGGCAGAGGAGCCTATGTTCTGACAGAAATGCACTGCAAAGAGGTAAAAAGATCTGCTAGAAAGTTTTTCTGTTTCTTCTATTCATCCTAACAGGCTAAGGAGGTGTTTGATTGCCCAGTCAGATTCACCACTCATGTATCGAACAAGAAGTGAAGCAGCAGCCAGAAGAGTGATTTATGTGTGGGCAATGGGTTGGGGAAGGCATTCACTTTAGGCGTTAGAATGCATGAGAAACCCAAGTAAATACATTGAACAATATTTTTGACAGCTTTTGTTTTGTTTTGGCCAGTCATGTTGCATTTCAGCAGTGCTGAGGTGGTGTGACATGAAGTGATAAATCACGCTCATCGTTCGGCAGTAACATTTTAGTTTGGTATTTTCAAGATCAGGTTTTGTAAAGTCTGCCTTTACAGCTCTGAGAGGATGGCAAAGCTGCTCAGTGCTGAAGGTGGGGTTACTGCTGCCCAGAGAAGCCTCAGCTTTTCCAAGATAGCTAAAAAAAGGCAAAAAAACCCCAAACCAAACCACCAAACCATAACCCGACAAGCCCTCAGTTTTTCTTCACTGCAGTTCTTGTGTCAGCCGCTGTGAAGTTTCCTACTGAGGGGCAAGCATGAGGTGACGTGTGGATGCTGTTGGGATGCTAACGAGCCCAAGGCTGGTTTTGTTGCTCCCCCCTTGCAGACGGGTGACCGGTCGGTAGTGCGCCTCTTTCCGCGCATGTCCATCACCGTGATTGCTGAGAGCTGGTGCCGCAGGGCACTGAGGCTTGCTGCAGCGCTTCGGGGCTCTTGCTTCCCTGAGCGTGCCCCATGGCTCTCGGGCACGGTGTGGGCTCTGGGGGGGAAAGCAGGGCGTGTGGGGGGGCACACCAGCAGCCGAGGAGGTATCCTTACATCCCAGGCCCTGCTGTGTGCCGCAGCCTGGCTTGAGGCAGACCATGGGCTCAAATGGCAGGTCAGGTCCCTGGGCTTAGGTACCTACTTCATCCTCAAGTCTCGTTTTCTGATCTCACTCTGAACAGGCATCTATGCAAATTTTACTGCTGACAGTATCATAAATCCTTCTAGGTAGAAACATACTTTCTACCCTAAAATGTTTTGGTCAGAGAGCTTTCTTCATTAGTTTCCCATTCTCCTCTTAAATAAGATCAAGTTGTAAAAGATAAAACATTTCATTTTTAATAAAAGTGAAAGCCATAGAAAGGACAGTCAGAATTTCCCTCAGAAGCATGTTCAGTCAGTTTTATTCTTAGACTGATGCTCATTTGGATTTGTGTTGAGAATATTTTAATGCTATTCCTATTTGCAACAGGGAAACCAATGTTCAGGACCCTCAATCCACACACATGAGACAGTGTGGCAAAGTGATTACACTGATTACAGATCTGGTCAGACATGCAGAAGGAGAAATAAATTGAATTTCTATCAGAGATTATCTTTTAAAGTCCTGTGTTGATTGAGACGGAAATAAATGAAAATGGGCAGTGCCTGTGCTGGCCTAGTTGAGCATGGATTTTTTTTTTTTT
>VZTL01060813.1:0-15854 GCA_013400535.1 Scopus umbretta
AACTGAAACCAGGACACTTTTAGTTTTTAAAACATTCAAAGTAAAGCTTGTATACATTGTACATAAGTTAAACTTGTTCATATTCAAAATTCTCTGAATTATGAAAAAGTTATTTTCAAGTGTTGGTTCAGTCAGTTTTAAAGTATCAGCTCTAATGAAGATGTATATATTGTATGTATGTTTTGGGTTTTTTTTTTTTGTCTTTATTCACTTCTACAATAACCCTATGTAATTATTCATTCCTAAGGCTATTCCATACCAAGGTTGCAAGTCTCTACTACTCATCTGCTTTAGCTATTTGTGTAACACGGACAACATAATTGTTTTGGAGAAGGATTTAGGAAAATCCACAAGACATTGGACTGGTATATTACATTTGAAAAAATAATTTTTTCACCAAAGCAATGCCTAGTGAGCCGTTGGCTGTCATATGTGATGGTGGACCCAAGACTGAGGCACACACTCCCCTTTCTGAGGACCAGTGCCAAAGCAAGCTGCTGACCCTACTCATTATTCAGGGAGTCACCTGAAGATGAGGCAGAGCATCATGCTGAGGAGACCAGCGGTGAGACATAGTGCCAGGGGCAGGATTGTGAGTTGCAGCTGGAAATGAGTGGGAAAATACCATCTTGAGTTATGGGAGTGGAGCAGCTAGTGTTTTTTAAAGTGGAAAAGCTACTTGAGTAACTGGGATTTGGTCTCAGGACACATAGCTAATAACAAGAGAAAAAAAGGCTGTTCATGAGTTCATGTATCACTCCTATAGTGGGCTGTTCATTTTGATTCTGGAGGGTCAGTCAGAGCTGATGTTGGTGAAATGGAAATAAATATTGTCTGGTGAATCCCACCTGAATTTTAGAACTAGATGTTGTGCTAAGGAAGAACAAAGTCTATAAGAAAGGGCTCAGGTTTTGGGGTATGGGAGGGTCATTCTGTTGTTTAGAGCTGACTTTCATCATTGTATCTCAAGATGGATTTTGTAATGGATAGTAGAAGAACAGAGGGAAAAAAGAAGGAAGGAAGATTAGTGCTGGAACAATCCAGTAACACAGAAAATAAAGGAAAGAATCAGTAAACTCATGAAATTACAGACCTTTTAAATAACTAAAGTGCCAAGAAGGTATTTTAGAGCAATTATTATTAAAATTCATGTCAGAAAAATGGTGATATTCTATTTTATACAGTCACTCTTCTGGAGCCTTTCCTTTGCTTAGTAGGCCCAACACTAAGTGGTGAAGACTTCTGTTTTTTGTAGAGGCTGAACAGAGAGTTTGCACAGAAGCACTGAGACTTACTCAGTAATCCTATTTCAAAGAAATATAATGAAGAAGTTTTACCTACTGCCATTTACAGAAGAGCAATCAACTGCTTAGAATAATTCTCTATATTGTGAATGTATGACGATTTGTCTTGGGTTTTGTTTGTTTCTTTCTTTTTTCTTTTTTCCAGTCAGATAGGAAACAGAATGAAAACACTTCAAGTGTGTTCAAGAGAAAGTGAAGACTACATGCCTTAGCCTTTTAACCATGCATTGGTGTCTAAAGCCTTCAACAGTGATAGAATAGAAAGAAACTACTTCTTTGCTGAGACCATTTGCTCTCCCACCAGCAATGGTTTGTGTTGGAGAGAGAGAGAAAAGAGGTTAACAGAAAAGTCACTTTTAGATTGTCTCTCCCATAGTTAGTCCTAAAAAAAGATTACAGTTATGAGTCTGATGTCTAATAAATATTTAATTTTTAAATTAGTTGGACCACCTACAGTGAGAAAAACTCTGAGCGCCCAAAGGATAAGCAATTCCCAAATAAGTGAGAAGGACAAGTTGAATTACATCCTCTGAATTAGGTCGTCAGCACTGATGACCTGTTCACTCTTTCTCTGAACTGCTTCAGAGCTGTATCTTGCACTTGAGAAATCTTCTCAAAACCAACATGATTCTGGAAAACAACAATCAAAACCAATAAATAGACTTTAAAAAAAAAATATATCTATGCAGACTGTTGTATTATTTATATTCCAGAGACTGTCAAGGACCAGGCTGTGCTCTCAAACCGGTCCCTTTGTAATGTTACTATGGAATTAGAGCAAAATATAGCAATAAAACATAAAGAGCTTGATAATGAAGCTCTTATGCTGTCAAAAATGTACCCATGAAAGTAGTCCTATTTTTCTAAGAGGACAATTTACGCAAGTAAATACCAGTAGGAGTAAGAACAGTATAATGTGGTCCTGAGTAACCATTGACATTATTTTTTAAAAAACAACAAGTATTCCCTTTTGTGAATATTTCTTTAACCTTCTGCTCAAGCTATGTCAGTACAGACCCAGGACTAATATGACACTCTCATTATTTGATGGATATTGAACAGATATGCTCATTTGTTTTACATTTCCCTTGACAAAGGCTGTGGCAAAATTTCCTGACGAGTTCCTCATTGTCATGCTTGCTTCTCTCCCCATTCTCTGCAGCATTATGCAGTACTCTTTCACTAACATAATGGTTTGAAATATAATTTTTCTCCCAAAGGACATCTTTGTCAAAGGACAGAAATCTGTTTTACTACTTCCTATCATTATTTGAATCGACTAATACAATGAAACTTATTATGGAAGGTGGGGATGAGGTGGGGTACTTCAGGTTTAAAGTTTAATATATTTCTCCTTTAATTTCAGTCCTTTCTTACAAAATAAACACCTGAAAATATTTTTGAAATATCATTATAATGCTGTCATATATAACTTCTTAATGAATACAACTGTTGTCTTCTGAACAAAGGATAATTCTGTCCTAATTATGTATTTTATTAACCAACTATTATTAAAAGTCATTAATAAAATGTATTTTTTTCTTCCTGCATTTTTTTCATTATCTGCTGTCCTTGTAGGACACATGTCCCCACAGATTCCATTTATGCAAAATAACATTTTTATTTGTTAGTTTAGCGCTTTTTTATAAATCATTTTCAAGATAAGTAAAAAATCAGAGCATAATATTGCATGAGAGTAATCAAAATGATCCTAAGACTGGCATGCTTCTGCTCTCACTTGTATCCATCGAATATTAGGAGCTTATTCCAGAGAAGGTAAGTGTAAATTAAGAACAATTCTGTTGAAGTAGAGCTGCAAAAAAACCACCACCTAAAAAAGGAGTAAGGCTGGAATCCAACCCACAGTCACTTAGGATTAATAACCTAATATAGTAAGGAGTGCTCAGGCATTATGGAGGCACTCAGATAATATGGTAAAAACTGCCAATATGTGAACCTATGTAGATGGATGATGAAAAACACTTATGTATTAGTGCTGCCACCTCCCTAAGTATAAATAGTATTCAGCAGTTTTATAAGTAGAGGCTCTAATAAGTTCTTTAGTTTGTACCATCTGATATTCCCAACTGCCCAGCAAAATGAATCATAACTACATAGCTATTACTGCTATTGCAATGAAGTGGGTATGGAAAAAGACAGAATGAGGAAACATGTAACAGTAATACTTTTATGTCTGGCAAGAGGCTTTCAGATACTTTAATAAGGAATTCAGGATACAAACTTGGATGGATGGATTGTTAGATAGATCAACTGCTATTCATCTCTGTCTGAAACATAGCTTATTGTGATGAAGATTAAAGTTAATGTATGTATTCTCCCACTGGGTGAATTTTAGCAAAATATGAGTATTCAACCAAGCAGAAATGAAGAAAAAAAGCTTATTTTCCTATTTAAAATCTGTTTCTTTTCCCTCTAGCATAATGACACCAACAAGTGGGCAAAATAGAAATCTGCATATATTACAAATGCACATTTGGAATTTTTATTTTAATCTTAATCATTCTGTTTCCTCGTGAACAAACAAACTGGGCCTAATGATTCACTGTATTGCTTCAGGATTTCTGATTTTGCTTTTCTGATTTCCTATAGCGTGTTTCATATTTGTTTTTTTGTTTCATTTTGGTTTTTTTTTTTGGTGGTTTTGTTTGTTTGTTTTCTGTGGAAAAGGCTCACAAGTGCTATTTGCTGCTCTTAATAGGATTGCATCAGGTTTAAAGCCAGAGTACTGCAATATAATGTCGAGTGTTTTCAATGCCCTTTCTAATGGAAGCAGAAAGAATAAGGATATTAGAATTCCCTCATTAAGGCATCTCTAAGCTCTCTACATATAATAGCGAGAATCTGACTGGCAGTTTTAATCACAGAGCTACTTAGGGAAATATCACAATATGCTCTCCTACCTCTTCTAATCTTTGCCTAGGTTTCTGCTCCTGGCCATTGTCAATGACTGATTTTCAATACACCACAGCAAGGGGGCTGCTCTACAACAAATGAAGCCCTAATCCAGAATCAGGTTGTCTGTGTGCAATTAAGTATTATGTTCCTCTTGACACAAAATGAGCTTCATCCATTCTGCCTGTCTCCAGTCCTTACTGATTATCAGATGTGGCTAATATCAGACACGATTCTGGGTTAGAGTCATCCCTATTTTAAGAATGGAAGCAGCTGAGGGGAAAGTACCCTTAGATGCTTGAAGGGGTAATTACAATCATAACTGCTCAGCAGTGGTAACTTGTGTCCAAGGAATCATCTAACATGGAGAGAAAGAAGGCCCAACTGCAAAAGGGGTTAAACTGCCTGGAAGCAGGAAAGGCAGGGACAGAAGGACTTCCTGTAAGGGAGTGAAGTTTCCTTTGGTGATAAGAAATGGCCACAGCATTAGCTTGTAGCCACTCTGGAACACAAGTGCTCAGAGGCCACCTTTGGGCAGTAGAGGTGGTGATGGGAGAAGGACCCAACGTCAAGATGAGGCACCCCATGTCAGCACTCACAGGATTGATGCTGGTGCAAGTGTGTATAAGGAATTGGCTTGTGATGTATATTTGCAGACTCCTTATAGAACTGTTTATGGCAGTAAGACTGTCTAATACATTGTTCATTAATAATTTTTTAAAAAATGTGTATTTAAGCAAAAACACCTGTTTAATTCACCTCAAGCAGTACAATAAAAATTCCTGAACACATCAAGGGATTCTGATTCATTTTCCCTACATAAATAACTGGAAGCCGTGTTTTTTCCAGCTTTACTACTACTTATTATGGCTCCTCTGCCAGAGGTTACTCTGACAACAGAGTCAGCAGAGCAGGATTTAGGCTTCCCCTTCCATCACTTCAATTTAGTGCAAGCCCACCTTCACCAGAGAGTGACCTACCATGTTGATTCCAAGTCAGTCATGGGAACCTACTATCTAGCAAGGATGTAAGATTATAGAATGGAAACCAACATATTTAAAATTATGCAGGAGAATCTGCCAGTCTATAGGTTCAGGCAAGTCCCTACAGAGCTGAGTTTGGAACCTGTATAGAAAAAGAAGCAATTCCACAGGATTCCCATTTAATATCCTGCACATGACCTACATGCACATGCTTTGTGCAAATGGGAGTGAAATATTACTTTCATTACAGGATAGATACTCTAGCCTGATTAGGAAGCCAAAGCTTTTTCTTAGTATGTGAATAGAGAAGATTTGCATACTACCAATATGCATGCGCACAAAAAATAAATAAAAATAAAAGTAATGTTTCTGTAGAACTTGTAACCAATCTCAAACTTCATGTATGTTATCAACATGTTATACACCCTCCCACAGTTTATTATTTTTCTCTCATTTATTGCAAAGCTTAGGTCTCCACTAGTTTTAAGGCAAGGAAATAATACCCAGAACTAGAATGGAAACAAATATTTGGATAACCAAAAAAAAAAAAAAAGAAGGAAAAAAAAAACAGTCAATGTTTCTGAGAGATATGTTTCATTTGATACACACACACACACAATTCACACATACACAAATAGTGAGAGAGGTTATTTAAAGATACCAAATAGGCTTGACACATATACACAAAGAAAAAAACCCAAGAATATCAGTAAGATCTATGAGCTGAATTTTCCATCAATTTCCAAGTTATGATGAATGCAAGTACATTATTTCTTAATGATTGTAATACAGGATTTAAAAAAGACAGAAAACTCTCTACATCAAATAGAAAGCCATATTGCATCAGCACCATATTGAGATTTCATTAATGAAATCATACACAGAAAAAAAATCAAGAAAATATGTAAACCAGAATACCAGAAAAAGAGCACAAGCAGTCTTTTAACAATATTTAATTAGCAGTATTTAGTTTCACTTTCTGTTCCTTCTTCTGAGCCCTGACTGCAGTCCAAGAACAGCCTGCAAGTGTTGCTCAGTCTGGACGTTTGGACTGTGAAGTGTCAAAAAGGAGAGTGTTTCCTTTTGGCATTGTGAAAATCTTAGAGGTACCAATTTACCATGCTCAGAAGTGACTTAAAGAAAAAATTCTTATCTTCTTATTTTTATTCTACCTCTCTCTCTTCTCTAATCCTCTCTAATCCACTCAAAAAAATTATCAGCTAGGATTTTGCTCGTGTCAAGTTTTTGAACTGAGGGTGGTTTTGCTCTAGCTTTGTTCTCAGAAGCGTGACAGCCCTTGGATCACTTTTGCAACGGGAATTGAATTTTTTTCCCACTCTCATAACTCAGAGAGAATTGCAAAAGGATTTTGGATTAAAGCCACAGAAGGACTTTATCACCCAAAACTTACCTTACCATTTCAAGAAGGTTTTCCAGTCAGGTGTTGTCTGACCCATAGCTGTCTTGATGCATAGAAGACCTAGAATTACCTACATGATTAAAGGCTGGCTGGGAGGGTCCAAACCCCAGCAGATGATTGAGCATTGCTGCAATAATAGAAACTGACCCCTAGATCTCATATAGGAAGAACAAGACATACTGCAGCTATTGGCACTGTAAAGATCATATCCAAAAATCCCATAAATATTGAACATATGATTTGAAAGGATTTCTTAAAATTCTAAATCCAGTTTTCTCCTGTCATAGTCAATTATCTGATTTATAAACATAACTTTAAATAAGCTGGGTTTTTTTCCTGCCACTTCCTCAGACCTCACTTGCTGGTGATTAGGAACCTTCTTTTAATTTCCTGGATAAGTTTCCTCTTGTGAATTTATACCTAGTTGTTCATTTGCCAGCATGAATTAGCTATTTGGTGTCTTCGTGCATTTGCAAATAGTAACCTTATCTCAGCCTTTTATTATTCTTTTCAACAAAAGCTGTTCCTAGACTATATTTGACTCAGGCCTGAGCCCAAGGCCTCCATCTGAAACACTCCCTACCATGAAATCCTCACAGGTTAGAAGCACTAATTATGCTTTGCTGTGCTGTAGCCTCCTCTGTGCCATGCTGGGGATCCTGTTGATAAACTTATAGCCAGAAAGGTGAATAATTAAGAAAACTATGACTGAGGGTTGTTTAAAGAACTGTTGTTCTTTAGCCATCTGTTTAAGCAGCTGTTAATTATCCCAACATCATGCCATTCATGGTCAGACACAAGTCTCAATGAAAAGGCAGTGCTGTTCATTGCTCCCTACCAAGTATGGGGGAGAAGAGAAGCATTCCCATGGGATCTTATTTTAGAAGGTTCTGTTAATCTTTTCTTTCAGGTTGAGACTGCTGACCACTATGTAATCAGCCTTGCTATAGTCATGCAGAATTTGATGTTGATACATGGCTGGCTGCAGCACTATGTATTATCTGGAAGGGAATGAGCAGTGGTCTCACCTGTGGGAAACAGCTGAGAAAAACTCCTGGATGCAAACAAGTGGTCTTTAATTGCACAAAGACTAGAGCAAAAAACCCAATACTCTCACAGGTGTTCATTGGAAAGAAGAGGTAGTGATTGCTGCTTTCAGGTGGGAGGCCCTAAGACTAGTATTTGTCATCGAATACTTCTGCCCTGGAGTTAGCTCATCTGACTGCAGATAAAAACAGGCTGCTGCCTTTCAGGAAGTCTTGCAATAACCTCTTCCCAGCACACCTGGGTGCTCAACAGTGTTCTCAGATTCAAAGGCAGTTGCCCAGGAACTTTACCAAGCCAACATCTTGGGCTCAGTTCTTGATCACTGCAGCTGTGAGACATTCTTGCCCTTGCTCCAATACGCAGTCATCTTCCCAAACTACTTGGTATTTGTGTACAGTATTACAGAACAGATCCATGCTATGTACAATGATGTTAATAATTCCTTATTTCAGTAAGAAAAACCTAGTCTGACAAATTGTAGGATCATTTTTCCACTTTTATTATGTCACACTGGCATCTTGTAGACTTTCAATGACTAATATATGCAGATTTTTCTATTTCTCAGCAGTTTCCAGCTAATAAGACCACAGCTTCTTGAAGAAATTCTTCTCATTAGTCCCTGGAAGAAAGACATTGTAATCTCTAGTGTTTGTTTCTATTCCATTTTTATTGCTTCAGTTCTCAGCTAAACCAAATTCTTCCTCCCAGTGAAACCTATCAGAAAATTTTATCAACACATACTTAAATTTTGTGCCAAAAAAATTAAAAAGAAAGCTGGATAGCATCACTCCATGGCTATTTCTTGAAGATCTCCATAGCTACGAGATATGATTTTGCCATTGACAATTTAAAAAATCATGTCCTTGACCCAGCAGTGCCAGGACTCAACCTTTCCTTGGCCTGAGCTGCAAGTTGCAGTTTTACCCCCTGCATTGGGAACCAGTAACTGCTGCCTCCCCTGCTCCAGCTTCAGGTTAGCCATTGCCTGGCAAACAATAGCCCTTTGTGTGTCTGGGACTGGGGTGGGTGCTGGGGCCCATGCCAGGCTGCAGAGGGAGGGGGAAGTGGACTGTGATGAAAAAACTTAGAAAAAGAAACCCAAGAAAAGCCAAAGTCTGAGCAGGAAGAAACTTCTCCACCATGACTATTATAGGCCTCACTGCAGAGAATTCAGGATGCTGAAAACTTGCTACACGCCTCCTCCCCCAGATAAAACCATCCTTCCTAGGACATAGAGGAATATTTGAAGGGTGAATACAACACCAGAGGAAAGGGATAGATACTGGGAAGTCTGTCATATATAGCAACTTCTACCTTTAGTGTTACTAGGAAAATCTGTTTTGTATTGACTAAATAATTTGGACAGTGAGTGTTAGTATCATTATAGCTGGACTAATAACAATGTTTATTGCATTTTGGTTACACTGTTAAAACTTTTAAGCAGACTAAAAATTAATTTCCTCTTTTTTGTCCATTAACAAAATTTTAAATGTTACAACTGCACTAGGATTCTCTGTCCAGTTTAGTAGCTCTTTTTCAGTATGAGGTATCCATGCATACTCTTCATTTAATTCTCTCCCTATACTCAGTTTTCTTTGCAGTCTTTTTCTCCAGCTTCACTTAGCTTTTCCTGTGTGGCACCATAGGCAGTGTTTATCTGAAATCCAGACAGATTAGATCTGCTGCCTTCTTTTATCTAAAAAAAGGTCAATAGTGCCCTTCAGAGATGAATGAATTAGTCAGGTGTGATTCACATTCACTAATCTTCATGCCATTTTTCATTTAGGTCTTCAACCTTTTGTCCAAACCTTTTCTAAAGCAGGAACATACAACTCNGGCCTCTCTGCTCACCTTTTACAAATTTATTTGCTTCTTTTATACTTGTTTTCAGGTTGAATCCTTTTAATACAGATGATGGTCAACTTCATTTTTAATTCCATCTATTGTGGTAAACCTCCTCTCAAATAGTTTTGCATATTTGATTTAGACACACACTATTACACTAACATTTCTTTCTTACCAGCTGCTGTTATCAAGACCATCTGCCAAGGGTGGACTCTGCATTCTTGCCATACAGAACTCAAAAATACATAGCCCCTGGCCAAATAGCAAATGTTATCCTTCAGCTCCTTTCATTAAAAACAGTGGACTGCAGACTGAATTATCAGGTCAGACTGAATTATCTGATGTTTCTTAAACATAGATGGCATATATGCTATTCTACTATCACACAGCACTACCCTTGGTTCAGCAGACACCTTAAAGATCGTTGCTTGTGCATGCCAATTCTTACAATACTATAGAACTGAGATTGTAAGGTCCCTCAACTGAAATATATTAAAAAAAAAAATTATTCTCATTACATGCATCTGTGATAATATTCTTTTTTTTTATATGGGCTCAATGGCCCACTTGTCTTTGCTATGTTGTGCTCCTTAGTAAAATCTGAGACACAGTTTTGGGGCTATCTTCAGACAGCCTAGAGGCAGATTATCATCATACTACCTGGCTTATCTTCACAACATTCCACCTTCATTAGACAGCAAACCAAATTCTTTCATCCTTATTTTCTTAGGAGAATAAATGGCAAAAAATGCAATGTTATTATTTCTTTTGCAAAGACTTGTTTTCATTCTTGCCAAGTCTGTATTTCTATTTTTCTAACCTCTAAGAGTATTTTTTAATAAATTATTTTTTTCAAATATCTTACAGTCTCTCAGCTTACTATTCATACTTCTTTTGACTTGGTGTCTTACTAGTATTTCATGTCTTTGAGTAAAGATTAAACATGAAAAATGTTTTAGAAGACTTTCAAGATATAAACTTTTTTATGCTTTATGAAGAATTAATTAAGGTGAAAAATTATTTTCATAGTTACATTATTTGCTGCTTAGTACATTTCAATATGTCTACTTTTCTACTAGTTATTAATGTTATTTTTATAAAGAGCATTATTCTAGACATGTATTTATAACAAGTAGCCATCAAAATGAACTATACTATATTGCTGCATCTTGGAGAACAGAGAAGCAAAAGGTAATCCAAAAAAAATTCATCCTCTGTGAATAACAAGATTTCTTTTTTTTTTTTTACAGAGAAAATCAAACATGCAGTATGTTTCACCAAAGTTATACAACAAACCTGTAGCAAAGCCAACAATGGAGGCCCAAACGCTTGAGCTTCTCTTTTATTCATTTCTTTTGCAGCAATGAAGCTTCCACCTCCTTTTCTAAGATCACTAGTATTGATAAAAAATAGGATGTTGGTGGACTTAGTGATGGTTGTGGCAACAGATGCCATAGCCAGCGGAGCAATCGCAAAGCAGTTTCAGACACTAAGAATGGGTTTCAGACTGAAATAATAGGAGACTGAAAAACAAAGTTCCCTCAGGTCTAGAAGAATTTGTATACATCAGTAACACCAACAAAGCTAGGACTCAGAAAAAAGAAGATACTTGGGCTGATGTCATTCATTTGTACCAAGGGTGAAATTCTCTATGAAATGCTGGGAGTCTGATGCATTTGTTCAGCAGCATCCACAGGAGCTGACTGGAAACATTGTGCTCTCCATGGGGCTCTGCTGAGTAACCAGAGTTTCCTCTCATCTCTCCTGTGAGTCACTGTGAGCTCACTGAGTCACTGCTTTCTTATGAGTCACTGTGAGGTCATTGAATTACCTGTGACTGGGGAGGGGCAAGGGCTGCAGGAGGGTGAAAAAAAAGATGCATGTGTAACACAACTGGCATTGCAATCCATAGCTCTGGAGGATATTTAGAGTTTATATCTTAGTTCTAGCCCCAAATCAAAAAGAACAGTAAGTAGGAACCAAAACAACATAATTTACTTCTGGTAACTTTTATGAACTTATTTTATTAGATGTTATGCAATCTTTGTATAATATAATCACATCTAATATGCATAGGTGTCATTTTTATTTTGAAGACACTTCAGTTAGGTTTCTTAAACAAATCTCATATACATTACACTACCAATAACTCTGAATTAATTGCAAAAGCAATGTTGGGCTTGCTGGATTTCTCTGATCTCTTTTTCTTGGGTTTCAGCATGGTTTCAATGGCAAGAAAGAAGCAAATAGTTGCTATGTCACTGTATTGGATCTGGCTGGGATGGAGTCAACTTTCCTCACAGATCATATAGTGCTGTGCTTTGTACCTGTAGCTAGACCTGTGCCGATAACACACCAATGTTTTGGCTGTTGCCGAGCAGTGCTCACACAGCACCAAGGCTATCTCTCCAAAATCCCCTCCAAAGGCCAGTAGGCTGTGGGCGAGCAAGAGATTGGGACAGGATGTAGTCAGGACAGCTGAGCCAAACTAACCAAAAGGATATTCCATACTATATGATATCATGCTCAGCAATACAATCTAAGAGGAAGGAGGAGGGGGACAGGGTAGGACATTCATTATTAAGGTGTTTGTCTTCTGAAGCAACCACTACATGTACTTCCCAGGAAGTGCCTGCATATCACCTGCTGATGAGAAATAGAGAATTATTTTGTTTTATTTGCTTTGCTTCCACATGTGGCCTTTGATTTCTTCCCTTAAACTATATTTATCTCAAACAGTGAGTTTTTCAATGTATTTTCTTCCCCTGTCCTGCTGAGGAGGGGAGAGAGAGAGTGGCTTGGTGGGCACCTGGCAGCCAGCCAAGGTCAATCCACCAGTCCTTTTCGTGGATCCCAACCTGGGCGTCTGGAGGAATTCAAGATAAGGACAGTAATTCAGAGAGGTAATGGGCAAAATATGGACTGGACATTGCCAGAGAACAGTATAACTGTGAGGATTTTTTATTGTTGTAATTGTGGTGAAAGGATGAGGTGTGGCATGTGTAAACTGTCCACTTCTGTCAGTGTTGTGATTATGTTATTTTGACTTTGAGGAATTCTTTTTGTTGCTGTAAGTGAAGATAGTGTGATAAATGTATGTTTTAAAGTTAACTGTTAAATATGCATTTCACAGAGGTGGGGGGTGGCATGTATTTGGTTTAGGAGGCAATGTTTTGGTACTGGGGGGGTTGAAGGGGTGGTTTCTGTCAGAAGACACCAGGAGCTGCCCCCATGTCAGACAGAGCCAGTTTCAGCAGGCTCTAAGATGGACTTGCTGCTGGCCAAAGCTGAACCAATCAGCAATGTACTGCCTTTATGATAATATATGTAAGAAAGCGTAAAAAATGCTGCACAACAGCTGTGAGAGAAGAGTGAGAACATGTGAGAGAGACAGCCCTGCAGAGACCAAGGGCAGTGAAGCAGAAGGGCAAGGAGGAGCTCCACGTGCCAGAGCAGAGATTCCCCTGCAGCCCATGGTGAAGACCATGGTGACGCAGGTTATCCCCCTGCAGTCCATGCAGGTCCATGGTGTAGAAGCTATCCACACTGCAGCCCATGGAGGACCCCACGCCATAGCAGGCAGATATGTCCTGAAGGAAGCTGCAGCCAGTAGAAAGCCCACTTTGGAACAGGCTCCTGGCAGGAACTATGGCTTGCAGTGGATCCATGCTGGAACACTCCATTCCTGAAGGACTGTACCCCATTGAAAGGACCCATGCTGGAGCAGTTCATGAAAGACTGTATCCCATGGAACACCACACTGGAGCAGAGAAACAGCATGAGGAGGAAGGGGTGGCAGAGACAAAGTGTTGTGAACTGATTGTAATTCCCATTCCTCATCCTCCTGCACTGCTCAAGGGGGAAGAGGTAGAAAAGTCATGAGTGAATTTGAGCCTGGGAAGAAGCAGGGATGGGGTTGGAAAGAAGCTGTTTCTAGATTTATTTTTATTTCACACTGTCCCACTCTGTTATTAGTTGACAATGAATTAAATTAATTTCCCCAAAGTCAAGTCTGTCTTGCTTGTGATGGTAACTGGTAACTGATCTCCCTGTCCTTATCTCACCACATGAGCTTTTCATCTTGTTTTCTCCCCCTGTCCTGCTGAGGAGTGGGAGTGATAAAGTGGCTTGGTGGGCAGCTGGTGTCCAGCAATGGTCAACCCACCACTGTCACTTAGTCCCTTTGCCTTGTAGTAGACATACCATCTCTGCAGAACTTTTTACAGTGTTTTAGAAGTGGAACTCCAAATGAACATTTAACTGGAAAATATTTCAACATTGGTCAACAAGCCATCATTCAAAACCCATTATGTTTAAAGACTAACTTTCGTTTTCTTAATTGCAACACACCTACCTACCTTCGCATTCATCACCACTGGGTATTTCTCATTTGAAACATTAATAATTAATGTCATCATGTAAAGCTGGAGGTTCCTGAATCTTTTGGGTTAAAAAAAGACATCCCTTTAGGGTGGAAGTAACTACTGCATATTCTTATTTAAAATGGTGCTGGGGCTATGAACATAGTTCTTGTTAATGTAAACAAGCTTCATAAAGGAAAAAGATTTTGCAGCTTTTTACATGATCGGATTTGTTTTGCAAATACTTCACAGCACAACCCCTTAATTACTAATCAGGCTTCCTTCCACATACCTTAAATAAATGTATGGTTTATACACCACTCACACCACTGATTTACAGACTGTACTGATTTGTAGTTTATATTCCTTCAATATATAGAATCATCTCTTGCATCTTTAATCATAAGCAGTAAAGTACATGCTTTGTAAAAAAATTGAGGCCCCTTGAGAACCTTGTGGTTCTGATCAGTCACATCAGGAAAAAAGAATTAAAAAAGGATGGTAAATACCACACATTGGCTTCCTACTCTTGGTTTAATGTTAGTATTTTTAATACAGCAAGAGATTTCCTGCCACCTCCCCATGTAAATATATGGCAATGATTCCAGTACAACAACCTTTCTGCTAATCTTTCTATTGAGTTCACTTAAAATTCTAAACTGCTGTCACCATTTTCCTTGCCAGTTCTATTTCTATGCTCTTTCTTTTCAAAAATACTATGCTGTTATCTTGAATTTCCCAACTTGTGCCTCTGTTGAATGTCATCTTTTTCCCTTCTGTGTTGGTTTGTTGATGCCTCGTCTAAAGAATTTCAACACTAACACAAGAAGTAACCTATCTCAGGTATACTCCATTGGTGCCTCTCTTCTCTGACAGATGTACCTGTTATAGCTTTTTACAAGACGCAAAATATTTCTATCCTCATGTTAAGGCACCTCTCTTGCCTTTGCATTTCAAGAATAATGGCATCGCTCCAACTACATCTTCTGTTCTCTGCACCTTCACTCAGAAATAAACTTGTGCTCTCCTCTCACTCCCAGAGACTTAAACCAGAATTTTCTAAGGTAAATTATATTTAAGGGTCTCTTCCCTTGAACCGCATGGCTGCATAAAACTAATACCTGCTTGTTCAGAACCTCTTTTTAAGTACCTTCAAATAAAACACCATGATTCTTTGTCTTTAGATGTTAGTCCCCATTAAAATTCAACCAAAATGTTTCATAACACTTATGCTAAAACTTATCTGGTTGACTACAATTTTTTAATTTCTCATAGTTTATATTTGTAATTACTATTACCATCATCCATCATGACATATAAAAAATATATCTAGGTTCAGGTTACACGCAACAGATGTCTTTAAAGGTGCATCACTGTTTTTTTTCTTTAGGCAGTACCTGATGTTTTCGTGTTTCCTTTGGATGATGGTCAGAGGCCATCTCAGACTTAGCGACCATGATATGGCAGAGTTTTCGCTTCTTGGTGAAGTAAGGAGGTCCGTCAGCAAAACCTCTACCATGGACTTCTGGATGGCAGATTTTGGCCTGTTCAGGAGACTGGTTGAGAGAGTCCCTTGGGAGGCTCTCCTGAAGGGAAAAGGGTTCCAGGAAGGTTGGACACTATTCAAGAAGGAAGTCTTAAAGGCACAGGAGCAGGTTGTCCCCATGTGCCATAAGATGAACTGGCGGGGAAGGCAACTGGCCTGGCTGAACAGGGAGCTTTTGGTGGGACTCAGAAAAAAAGGAGAGTCTACCACCTTTGTAAGAAGGGGTAGGCGACTCAAGAAGATTACAGGGATCTCGTTAGGTCATGCAGAGAGGAAATTAGAAAGGAAAAAGCCCGGCTAGAACTCAATCTGGCCACTGTTGTAAGAGATAATGAAAAAAGTTTCTACAAGTATACTAGCAGCAAAAAGGGAGCTAAGGACGATCTTCACCCCCTGTTGGANCGATCTTCACCCCCTGTTGGATGCGGGAGGAAA
>VZTL01060816.1:8400-48532 GCA_013400535.1 Scopus umbretta
CCCCCCCCCCCCCCCCAATATGCTATTTTTAATTTTTTTTTTTTACAACAGAAAGAGCATTTGAGACAGCAGAAGGCATTCGGTTCAGCTGTCCGCTCTCAGCCCTTCAAAACCACAGGGCACTCTCTGTATTTCCACCTCCACCATGCCGGGGAATGACATCACCTCTGCTTGAGGGGGTTGGCGGGCCAACAAAAATAACTGTTACTGACCAAGAGCGCTATTGCAAGGAATATTTTTGGAACTGTACTCTGCATTCCTCCGAGTCCCCTGCTTCCTAGTCCAAACATATCATGGCCTAAAAATTCCTCACATTTTCTATGCAGTGTTTCCTTTGGGCTCGCACAATGGGGCAGTTCTTCTGCTCAGCAGAGCTAGTGTTCTGGAAAGGGAAGGGATAAAAAAAAAGCTGAAGCACTAAATAACCCTAATGGCAACCGCAGGGGCCGCAGTGTTATTTTTAGGTCAGAAAAATGATGCAGAAGGCAACAGAGTCACCTCAGATTTACCTTCCACTGCCCTTTACTGAACAAAAGGCCAAAGAGCTTGCTCATTTCTTCCACATGGTGGTAAGGGGGACTCACCTAGGTTTGTGGCCAAGACCCAGCTATTTAGCGGAATTTTGCATGGAAGGAGGAGGCCAGGAGGATGTGACATCTCCCTCTGACAGCATCTCTGGGGCCATGCAGGGGTAACGCAGCCCCAGAGCCTCCTCATCTCTGTGCTCAGTCCTTCTGCTGCAAGAGGCACAAAATAACGGAGGCAAATTCTAGGTTGCGTCTAGGCTGTGCACCAGCCACCATTTTCCCAGAGGAAAGAGCAGGAATCTCCAGCTGGGACTGTCCCTCCTAACATCCCACCCAAATGACACTGTACTGATCCCTTTCACTCCCATATCTGTCAGTGTATTGACATAAGGTCATTCTGGAGGTTTTCTTACTAGCAAACAAATGATTTTTAGATGTATATGTAAAAATATTCATAGAATCATAGAAACTTTTAGGTTGGAAAAGACCTTTAAGATCATCAAGTCCAACCATTAACATAGCACTGCCACGTCCACCACTAAACCATGTCCCTAAGTACCACATCTACAGCTCTTTTAAAAACCTCCAGAGATGGGGACTCAACCACTTCTCTGGGCAGCCTGTTCCAGTGCTTCACAACCCTTTCCAGCCTAAGCCAAGCAATGGAAAAAACTCTTATTCCTTCTTCACTGTGCATTTCTACCATTTTTTTTTTCTCCTTCATTGGATGAAAGACATTTTCCTTATTATCAAGTTAGAAGTCTCTTGCAGGGAGAAGTTATACATACCTAAACGGTAGTTCCATTCCAACCCTGCTTTGTCCCAGGCAGAACTATTTACCTAGTCTTGGTACAAATTTCTTTTGAATAGAAACAGGGACTATTAAACAATACATGCTTTACTGGCCAATACTTTGTTTCTTTTTTTAGCTGCCCAGATAAGAAAAACAATGCAGAGAAAAAACTAATAGGGGGTAAGAAGAGGCCACTTATGCCACAGATGTTCTGCACAAGATTTAGAAACTCCCTTTACCTTTTTGTTAGATTAGCTTTATCTGTTTAGACTATAAAGTCTGGGACTTGATTGCTGTGGTGCCTTACTCTTCCCACTCATAGGTGGGCCTGGAAGCATGTTTCTTAAAAATCATTATATTTTTAAAGTATTTAGATTCACTGCACATCCACAAACAGATAAGTTGCCATAAAACTGTTTTACAAACACAGGAAGAGCAAACACAATTTACTCTTTGGGGTGTTACAATTGAGAGACAAGGAATGGGCTGGGGAAATCAGTATTTAGGTGGAACTAATTAGCAACGACTAAAAGCTAAATGACAACGTAACCCATAGCCCCCTTGTGGGATATTCTAAAATGGCTGTGCATGTCTGAAGCATTTCAAGGACTTTCATTATCTGCTCGGTCTACCGATTTCACAGCTCAGATAAATCAGTATTTTCAACTACAGCACTCAGCCTGTTGCCCCGCGGAATAATTCCCCAGTCATAATGTCCAGAGATACAGAAGCATACAAAATATGATCTCTTTTACTAGGCTAATAAAAATCAGAAAGTATACTGTATAAATTTTATAGACCTCGAAGGTCTATCTTCCATAGGAGAAAACTGGGACTTCAGGCTACTGTCGGCACCGTAACAGAGAGAAAAATATTTATTGGCTGCTTTAGAAAACCCACCAGATAGAAGTCACCAACAAAGCAAAATAATATAACTGTAAACTTACTTGAATCCTTCCTCTTTGTGGAGCTCTTTCATGTTACAGTTTCAACGTGCAGATTAACGCTTGTAGAGCCACAAGGGAAAAAGGGCCAACCAGCAAGAAAACTACTTCTGCTTCTTTGAGCCTACCCCGAGCAGGCAACTCTATACTATCAGAATGCAAAGCACAAGGGCCATATGGGTCTCAGTCGCAGCTCCTCTGCATCGCTGTGCTGAGCCCACTCTGCGCTGTGTGCTCGGTCACCGGCTCCCTCCAGCTGAGCCGGGCTGGGGGCGTTCAGGGGAGAGAAGGCACCTGCTCTGTGCAGAAAGTCCTGCTGATTCAGAAGGATGATTTGGGGAACCTATCTGTGCTCCGTTTCTGAAACACACTGGCCCTTAAGATATTACTGTGTCACGGAGTGTTCTGAGGTATGTCAAGCACAGCCCTCACAACTGTATTGCTCCTTGTTGAACTGGACATGAGAGACTGGAAACCCAAACACCTCCTGAAGGCCACTTGGATGCCTCCCAGGAGCTACAACTCAAGACGAGAAGATCTGTATGGATTCAGCTTCTCTGCAAAGTGGGAGGAAGCAGACTGTGAAAGCAGGGGAGGGAAGGAAAGGAAAAGATTTGTGCATTTGGAACAGGATACCCAGAGAGCTGGTGGAGTCACCATCCCTGGAGGTGTTCAAAAACGTGGCACTTCAGGACATGGTTTAGTAGGCATGGAGGTGTTGAGTTGATGGTGGGACTAGATGATCTCAGAGGTCTTTTCCAACTTTAACGATTCTATGATTTTCCCCAAAGAAACCAAGGTGCTGAGCTAATGCCTTTAAAAAGCTGAATGACTAGGCAAGAGGTGGGAAGGAAGACTTTTTGATTGTCAGATTGGTGAAAGTGGGAAGAAACTGAATACTGGGGTCCCAAGGGAGGGAGAGAGAGACGATGTTTTGAGCAGAAGCTGGGAACTGTAGAAGGGGAGCTCAGCAGAGGTGACCTGGAGACCCAGAGAGGCACTAACAAAGGGTTTTGGAGATCCCCTCAAGGCTGTAAGGAGGACCCCTACACCAGCAATATGTTTACTTCTTTCAGTATAGCTCCTGCAGTACAAAGCAGAAAGTAACTCCTTCAATGAGCTTTCCGCAAATCCATGCCTGTTTGCTTGTGGGCAAAACCTTATGCCTCATACAGGTGAAATCAGACACTTCAATATATGCCCCTGATTCTCAGAAAGTTCCTAAAGACCCCAAAGCTCATCTAGATTCTTTGAGAGCAGAGGTAAGGCTGGTGTCTGGAGTGCAGACCTGAGCAAATGTGTTTTCCACAGTGCCTTACTGGAAGGCTACACCTTTAAAAGTAGTTATGGTTTTCCATAAAAGGGGTGTTATTCTCCTTGGGTTGTTTGGGTCCAGAGTGCCTACCCACATGGAAACACCTCTCCTCACATTCATTTCAGTGATCCAGGACTGAGCAGCTTCAAAGGCCGGACACAGTGGTTGTGCAAATAAAACCAACCAGGGACCATCACATTTTTTGTTCCTCCAATGACCAAGGAGTTTGGAGATTATAGGGCAATACGAGCACAAGTGAAAGCTGAAAGGTGCTTGTTACTTCCCCTATGATGACAGGTAGGTTGTATTGCACAAAGAAATCTGATTCTTGCCAGGGTAAGCAAGCTCTTCTTGACCTTAGAAAAACTATTCCCCAGGGCTTTCCATCTCACCTACTATGGATGTGGATGGCAGTGACCACTCTCCGCTTCAGCCAAGCCTCAGGGAAGAGATCTGTTGCAAAGGAAGACAGGCTTCCACTCAGATATCTTTGGACTTAGTCCCAAATTCATTAGCCAATTTTCTCTAACAAATGAACAAACAGAATCCCTTGCTGGATTTGGAGAATGGAGAGAGACTGCAGTAACCTTGACAGGTTTGGAGGAAATGTAGAGCGAAGAAACTCTATTGAGACAAAGTTCCACAAGTGAGATTAACCTAACTAATCTGAAGTATTCCGTCTTCACAGGAGAGAGAGGGAGTCATAAGACCAGCTTAGGCCAGGTTAGTTACATGAGGATCCCATCCCCACAGTCTAGTGGAAAAAACAGTGGGTGTCTCTTCAGCCCAGCTTTAGTCCTAGTTTCAGTGCTAAAAGATGGAACAGATAGATCTGGCTCATGACTTTGACATTTGCTCTGCTATCATCATCAGCTCTATCTGATAGGATGACACTACTTAAGCTGTGGTAGCCAGAGGAAATCCAATGCTAAGGAAATGGACATTCATTTAATGTTTATCTAGGATCTGCTCCGCCAATGAATTCCAGATGTTGGCTTTAATTGTCACATTCTGGTATGTTTAAGCAGCAGGAGTTCGTAAGGCCGATTTGTAAATCAATCTGGCAGACTTATACTGCATCCCATCTTTTCCAGGTTTTCTAAGTAAGAAGATGCTCTTAAAATATTAAGTACTTAACATGTCTGCAATGTGAAAGGGAAGAAAGATTTCTAAAAATGCCTCCCTGATGTTTTTCTCTTTTTACTCCTTCCCTCTTTCATTTCCTCCCTGCAGAACTGCAAGACAAGCCATTCCCCTCAGATGAGTGCAATGAATTTTAGCAGTCCTAAAGCTAACAAGGGCAGGTATTAGGATATCTCCCTGCAACATGGGCAGAGCACCCTGGTCCTCACTCACATACATTCCTTCTGAGTAACTCCACCACAGCCAGTGGCAACTGCATGCAGGGACTACATCCAGCCACAGTGTTCCTGATATTTGAGCCCAGAGTTTTCTTGAAGAGGGGAAAAAAAAAAAATTGATTACTGCAACTTTGGAACTGGCTCAGGCCTCAGCTTCTATGTTTTATTAATTTGTATTTAACTGTTACAGCAGTTACATCTCATGTCCAGGGTGGTACAGAAATGTCTTTCATATTCTGAATCCCAAAGCATCATACAAGCTCTGAGTTAGACACTAGCAAACCTTGGAATTGCTTTGCGCTCAGCACAACTTCACACAACAGCTGAACGTGTTGGACTGGCATTAGAGAGATTGCTTATTGCAACAGCCAACTTATTGGTCATGCCTTGCTTACTGGAGAAAAAACTATGTTAAAAAATAGCTTCAGCTTAAGTACTATGTCCCTACTGACAAGGGCAGACACTATAGTTCATTAAAATTGCTTGAGAAACCCATTTTCTCAAATTCCTTTCAAAACACCTGCTTCTGAGAAAGCAATTCTGTATTCAACACATGTGAACCCTACTTACATTTTCCCAGGAATGTGTGCTTAGTACACACATTTTTCAAAAGGTGTCACTGGATGGTTAGGTAAGGTTTCAAAAGCTTTCAGCATTGGCAATATTCATCCCAGAGAAGTTCATGGGAATTCTTCAGAAGGGGTTGACTCAGCCTCGGCTGACTGCTTTTGAAAAACTCCCCTTTATCTTCCATCTTTGACAGCCCCAGAGATAAAGCGCTGTAAGTTCAGTTTACCATCCTCCTTTAAAATTACAGACCTCTAAGTGGGGTCCACTTCTTCCCTAAGAACATGAAAAGCATTTCACTCATGGCCCGAGTCATGCCATATTTGAGGAGGGGTTTGAGAAAAGCAGTAGCTAAAAACCCACCCTTTCCTTTACACTCTGAGCAGAGACCAAGGTATCAGCAAAGAACTGGCTGTATCATCTCAGCTTAGCAGTGGTTTAGCATTTGAAGCTGGAGAAGAAATCTCGCTGCATTACAAGAGCAAATCCCCAAAATAGGCAGGATGAAGTGAGCAGGCTTGAAACTACCTTCCAAGTCCATGGGACCATATCTAAGCAAGGCACAAAACCAACGCCATCCCAGTAAGTTAAATCATTATCACTGTGCATCCTGCAGAGCTGGGGTGGCACCAGGTATCGTGTGACATCTGAAATATAAAAAGGCAGGTCAGAACTCCATCAGGGAATAAGAAAACTGATTGTTTCCCCACAGCAAACAGAATCCCCGTGTTAAGTGTCAAAAAAAGCTGGTACAGGGCTCCAGGGAGGTATCTGTCAATAAGAAAAGCAATAAGATACTGTAAAAACAGGCAGCAGCAGAAATAACAGAAAAGACATGCAAGCAACTTGTTGGCTTTTGTTCCCCATGTCTGAAACTACTTCTGTGGTCCATAGCACATGAGTGAAGATGAATAGATTTGGCCCCAAACATAGAAGAGTGCTTTCTCCAAATGCCAGGTGGGAAGGATCTAGTAAAACCTTTAGAGTTTCCTGTTCAGGACATGCCAACATGGCCTTGGAGGAACAGAGATGCTGTCCCAGGATCTGCAATATTCTCTCCCTTGCTGCAGATACTGAGGGGTGGCAAAAATGTCACTTGTGAGCAGTCTGGTGTGCAGCCTGTCCTCCTGTTAAGTGTGGAGCTTTGAACACAAGAAGGGCCAAAAATTTCCAAGAAAAGCTAACATGGGTCAAACAAACAAATAGCAATAACTACATATAAGGCATAACTTCTGTATTTAAGGTTTGACAGTTTAATTTACAGTTGAGTATGTCCATGACCCAGGCTTTGCCTAGAACAAGGATAAAAAGTATCCAAATCATTCCTGCCAAAGGGATGAAAGATGCACATGAGTGCTGATGGTACTGAAGATGTTGGGTGGCCAAATTCCTTTCTGATGCAATTCTACCAATCTACCCCTGAAAGCTGTTGCCTTTTGTCTGTTTATCATGGCGAGGTTTCAAGGGGCCACCACAAAATTCCCTGTAATTACCCAAGGACGGGGCACCCAGAGAACAACCTCTTTTTTTCAAGGTCATATTGACATGTTTGTACAATGGTCATGATTACAGCCTCTTGGACACCTCCCCATAGGTTCCGAAAACCATCCCAGAGGAAAGGGATTGATGGATTCCCCCTAGATGAAGCCAATCAATCTGTCAATGTGAACAGGAGAGAGCTCCCATCTCAGGACCGCTCTTGTCAGGACAGGAGGAGCATGCCTAGCACCTTGCTTGAGTCTCAAGCCAAAGGCACAGACCAGCTTCTCAAAATTCACCCTCAATATTACTCACTTCCCACAAGTGAAGGCTGCTGCATCTTCCAAGCCTCCTTGAAGGAAAGGAATTAACAAAACCACACTTTAAACCAAAGCAGCTCACAAGCGACCTTGGCTGAAACAACTTTCTTGATGTCAAATTCCCACAATTTTCTCCTGAGTTGGAGTTTCTCCTGCCAAAGCACATGTGAGGGCTACCAGGAGAAACTGCAGTGGGCTTGCAGTTGTCAGGAGACGCTGCAAACAGAGCACAAACACTGGGCTGTGCCGGGGATTGGGGAGGCGCCATCCCTCTCCTCCATGAGATTCCTGGGATTGCTCTGGAGAGAGGAGCAGGCAGGTCTGGGAATCCCAGCCCACATATGAAGTGGATCCAGCTCCCTTCCCAAATTCCCTGCCAGCAAACAAGGAGAACTGTCACTAGCTCTTCTTGCTCCTGCTGGTTGCCCATTCAACAAAGGTGAGATGAAGATCCTCATTTAGCTCAGCAGAAAGGTCATCATAATTTATTCTACCTTGGGGGGGAAAAAAAAAAAATCACGGAAAACCAACATGCCAACTCATATGGTTTCTCTTTAAGAAGAGAAACATCAATATAGAACCAAAGAAAACTCAACGAAGAATTTAGTGGTGATGCTTTTTCCAAAACAAAATAGTTTTGCGATGGAGGATTCAATCCCAAGTATTTCAAAGCCCTTTGTTGACAATCAAGAAGAAAACTGACTCAACTCAATAATTCAACTGACTTGACAACATTTTTTCAGGGATACAAAAAAAAGGTAATAAAAGTCTTATGCATCATTTGGATTGTGTGATAAACTCAGATTTAGTGGCTTGGTTGGCATGAAGAGATCAGAAAACCATCCATATTCTGCATTTTTTTGCCCTCTAACCTTTGTAGTGTGTCTGTAAGAAAATTATATACACACACAGAAGCACAGGTATCTACAGCAAGATGAAAGAAAAGAAGAAAAGACGATTGCTTTTGTTGCACTGGATCACTGCAATGGAAAGTAAAATTATTTGCTTCCCTTTAATTTGCAGGAAATGTTTTCTGTATAGGCCTGGTAATAATTTGGCTTGTTATTAAACAACAGCATTGTTCTTACTGTTTGTCTCACTATTTTTCTGCCACTTGCAGTAATTTAAAACAACCCAAAAGAAATCACAGCCAGATGCATTGTGCAGAGGACAGATGTACTGACCCATACAGTGCTTTAACAGCTAAGCTTGCAAGGTATGTTTATGTTCTTCACTTTTACTGCACATTAAAAGAAGGTTCTCTTTAAAACAAACTTGAGAGCTGCAAAATACATCATGGGAGTAGAAAGTGAAGGGATAAATTCTGTTATCTGATTCCTTTTACTGCTCGGAGGGGTTTTATTTCTCCCCTCTTTTCCTTGGCTTCAGGGCAAGGAGCAGGTTCCACCCCGTCAGTGCGACCAGAGTAAAACTGACATTTTATGAGTGGAAACAGTCTGAGGATGGTGGCTTATGCTCTTAACATCCTGACATCTCAAACCCTGAGAGCAGCAGCGGCCCTGCTTCCAGTGGCTGCAGAACACCTTAAAAAGCAGCACAAACTGACAATGAAAATAAACTACGGTTGCAGCACTGCCGGAGTCTGGCAGCCCTTAACAAATACAGCAGCGTCTGGGTGTTAAAATACATAAATCTGTCATCATTACCAGGCTAAGGGGTCGTCATCCTATTCACAAAATAAAAGAACTGTGCATAATCAGTAGGGCAGGGAGTTCAGAACAAAGTACGCCTTTTACAAACTCTCAACTGCTGATAGATGGATGTTTGCAAGGGACTTAATGTCTTTAACAGGGTACGTTTAAGAAGGAGTGTAGGTTTCAGAACTCCTGGGATTAGTGCTTTTTTTCACTTCTTTTCCAAATTTATTGCCAAAAGTGTATAATGTAAACACTCAGGTCTTCTGACTACGAAACCCACATTATTATAAAGTAAGAAGAATCAAAGCATTCTAGCACAAATAATGATATTATTCATCAAGCACAACACACAATATGTTCTTTCTCTCATCAAACAAAAATAAATTGGATTTAAAAATAGGTTTATACACTAATTGCCAGCAGCTTTGTGTTTTGTTTTGTTTTGTTTTTTTCTTTTTCTTCATCTTTTTCTTAATGTGTATGCCAAAGACAGCATAGGAAAGGTAGACAACCAGACCATACAGGAATGCAAAAATACACCTTCTCAACAACCATACATTTTAACAGGAAACATACCTACATATACAGATCAAGAAGCAGCACATGAGTGATTGATGGTGTGTATGTGCATGTACACATAAAGAGGAAGTCTCCAAAATCAACATTCAAGATTCAAGCTACACCTTATAAACTAGCAGAATTTGGTGCTGTTCTTTGTATAATAAATATTATACACTGTGCCTGAATTTACAAGTGTGCCTTTTGTGCATTTATGAGTTAATTGATATCAAAGGGACTAAAATTTGGCAAACTGAGGACAGCAAAGCTGTATGATGGCAGTAGTGAATGGGCATAGTGCTCTCTGGCAGAGACCTCCTGGAGACACTGTGCCCATGAGGCTCAACCCAGCTTCAGTGGTCCTCTCAGTCCAATGAGGCCATCCTAAGTCCTTCACTCCCAGCCTTTAACAAGAAGAAGAGGGATGCAGCCAAGGAAACACTGTCAGGACAAGGGGAGGACAGTAGTTGTAGGAAAGTTAACAGAAAGATCCTGCTACTTAGGGAAGATGTTCATCTTGGATGGTTGGCAAGATGGTAGATATCTCAAAACTGCTGATGACCAGCTCCGCAATTAGTGTGATGCCTTCTCATTACTTGGGGCACTATTAATTAAAAGACTCTTAACTGCTATTCTGCAGTCACAGCAGACCTTGACTGGTAATCTAGACCACCTTCTGCATGCCTGCTTCCCATACATATACATATCACCTGCTTAGACCAGGGTCTGCCTCAGCTTCACTCACAAATGCAGCTATTTCTAAGCATTATAGATCAATAGATGAGGGCAAATCAGCAGCTGTGCACATCAGCATTGCTCTGTCAACACAGGCTGAAATTCTGCCCGTTAGCTGTATGGAGGGTTGTAACAAAGACAACTCTGATTAATAAAGTCAGAGGCAAAAGAAGTTTTTAGCCTCAGACATACTGACGAGAAAAACCCAATATGTACGCGGCAAACTCGTTGGGATCAGAGGCTAATTCTATTAATATCATTTAACAGAAGGAAGCCATAAATTGCTCAGATCAAACACACTTTTAACGTCAGCCTGCCTGGCATTGTGTATTGCTTTAATTCCCAAACAATATTCGTGCAGCAAATGGAGCTGCAGTTTGCTGTTTGCATGGGTGTAGCAGCAGCTACACACTCCCAAGCATCTGCAAAGGATTGTGGGCTAAATGCATCCATATGTCCTGCATGCCTCAAATTTACACTGGCTGCAGCTCTGGTTTGCCACAGTCTACCACAGGATGGAGTATGGGGGGAAATTATATATCCATACATACATGTATGAATTTCATGCTTACATCCATGGAAAAAAATCTTTTCATTTCCTTTAAATTGTGAACAGGTGTTGTCACCTTCTTAACTTGGCTTCTATGTTACAGCTTCACGAAGGGAAAAAAAAATCTACCTGAAACAGTGAGGCTTTTGTTAGCCAGAACATGATGTATTGATAAGCATACTGTAAAGTTTGTTATAAAATCAAATTAAACTAATAAAACCTAACAAAGATCTTGTAAAAACTGTGGACGTTATACAGCATTAGCACCGAGTTACATTATAGATCTGGACTTGGAAGAAACAGGACTGCTGCCCGGTTGTGATGTTTTCCAGCCTTTTACACCCATTCACCGAGAGCCATCAGTCAAATGACTTGGTGCTACATTTTTGATCAGTCATTTGTAGGATAGTTGCAGCTAATACTGGCACTCACGTCATCACCTCTTTATGGAGAAAGAGCTTTTCAAGAACAAATTATTATGAGCTGTTGTGACATCAATCTCATGTAGCACTCATCAAAATGACTAAAACTAGTGAAATAATTTTTCTGCAGCAATCCAGGAATAGTCACCTTTCCATTTTGGAGTATTTCTCTCTCCTCCTTTCCCCTCCCAGGACAGTGAACATTTTCCAGGACTAAACATGCTGCATATGTGGACAGGCAGTTTGTGGACTCTGAGCGGGATTCTCCAAATGAGGAAGAAATGAAGAACCACTGAAATTCAGGGGATAGGAATAACTGATCACTTTTAGATTGCTTTTAACATGTATGGTTCTGCTGTCCCTGGGCAACACCAAGTTTGGTTAGGGTGTGTGTGTTTATGCGTATACTAAAAAACACTCAGAAGGAAGAGCCCTCACTTGGGTGAGGGCAACATTAGTCAATGATGAGTCACCTCCAGCGGAAAAGGAGCTTCATTTCCAAGTGAACAGTTTTTAGCTATGAGTTTGCATCAAAACATGAAAATACTCACATTTTATGTACCGAGCATTTCATTGACTCCTCTAGTCAATGGGATCAGTTCATGCAGATTGACAGCCTCTTACCACAGGCTGACACACAGGATCCCCTCACTTGACAACATCGCTTAGGCAGGTCTTGTTATGAACCAAAGCCCTACCTGCATCTCCACCGAGGGGTTGCTGTGACCCAGTGACACCACATCACACTCTGACAAGAAGTCCTTGTGCAATGACTGCAATTGCTAGGCCTTGTATAGTAAACTAAGGCTCCCCTTTTCTGCTCAGCTCCCAAAGGCCAAAAACAATCTGAGCTTTAATTAGCAACATAACCATTACTAAGCATCAATGACTATGGCCAGATCCTCATCTGGTGTTAATCACACTGCGTATGCACAGGAGGCCACCAACGTAGATCCAGCTGCCGGATTGGGGCCTTAACAAATTAAACATGAGAACTTTTGTTAGTGTTTATTGTCACAAGGAATTCTTCATTTCCATATAACAACTGACTAATCTTCATTAGTCATGATTATATCCCCTGTGATTGTGTTAACAGTCCCATGCTGGATGGGCTGCCTTTCACACTTTGTGTTGAAGTAAATGCACCAAAGACAGATTGCTAACTCCATACCATGACCAGCACAAGCCACACCATTTTGTTCTCAAACACAAATACTGCACCTTTTTTTTTTCTTTTTTTAAGTCTTGACTCATTTCAGTTTTTGCTTAGCATTAGCAGTCCCTTGGTGCACACATTGCTGACTCAATGTTGATTCACATCTTCTTGCTGAGCACATCTCTCTCTGGTCCCCAGAGTTTATTAAGAGGCCAAAATCCAAACATAAATGAATTTGTCATGCTTTTCCAAGATGGCTGGTAGCACCTGACTCTATGTTACAAATGTTTTCTCAGCTTTTGCACTATAAATGAGTTCTGAGACACGGATTGATGACTTCATTGGAGAACTGTAATGCAAACCATATTTTACTGCACTTGACTTTTTTTCACACAGTATTTTCTACTACTATGAGCAGAAAAAAGCACATTAGAATAAATATCCATTTGGACACTGCCATGATTGTTTTCCAGGATATTTATGCTGACTGCTTAAAAAAAAAAGGTTATTTTAATGCAAATTTTTCACACATGCCTGTTATCAAAGAGAGCTGTCTTTGGACAAGCTGTAAAAAAGCATAAAATAGCAGCTGGCTCAGCAGGAAAAAGCTACTTTAAAGATAAATCATCTGATGTCAGGGAAGATTCTCAAAGCAATCAATTGCAGCAGACAGACAGCAGACATTTAATAGTAAATTTGATTTGTTTGAAAACGAGGTGTAGTTCAATTTCTGAACAGCCCATTAGAGGTTTAGGACAACAAGCTGCACTCTTCCTCCTGCTCTCTGCATCAAGATTTTACTACTCCACAGCCCAAATATGGCCACTCACAGGCCCAGGCACCAGAGGGGAGTATGAACTGGATAGATGATGGATTCTTCACCAAAATCTTCCTCCAAATAAACCCAAAGAAGAGAAAAAACAGTTGCAGCAGTCAGAGATACAGGGCAAGAAAGAGAAACACTGGAGCAGCTGTTTCTTGGACTTAAATGTTGATCTATTTGTGCTAAGATGCACCCAAGCAAGATGCATCTTTAGCAGTTAACAAACTCCAAGTGAAGCAAGAAGTCTACAGGGCGGAGACAATCCCAAACCCTACTCTTGTTGCTGCTTCCTTTTTCTTTGCTAGAGAAGGTAATAAGAAACATGCATGCAGATGCAAAAATCTTTCAACACTTGGTTGAGCAACTGATGCAAGATGAAGTATTTACTGGCAGCACCTGTAGCAATAGCCCTACATGTTGCAATGCTGGCACACCTTGCAGGATTTGGCCCATAACACTTCTTCAAGTGAAAAGTCCTCTGTGTTGTGCAGCGGTGAAAGAGGTCATTATGCTACAGCATAAATATTTACTAATAGTCCTTCCTACAGCTGTTCACCAACAATTTTCCCTTCAGAGAATGACCAGACTTCTGGAACAAGTGATATTGTTTATTATCTCAGCAGGAGATGGTAATGGAGGTTGTCCAGCACCTCCTTGTTAGAAGACTTTGTTTTCAGTTATAAATTTATAAGTCAGGCAAATCTCACCCATTTGGGCTGAGATTTCCCAGGGAGGGCCTGACGGCTGGAGCATGCAATGGCTCCACGTGTGCAACCTCACTGTTTCTCCAGGCTGGCCACAGCTAGATACAGGCTTCAGTTACACTACATGGGGTTTTTTTTTCTGCAGAACGTACCTCCATTCAGCACACAAGGTGGACAGTTTTTAAATAATAAGCAGCTATTCAACATTTTGTTTTTTCCTCTTTGGCCTTAGGCTTCCTTCTAGAACACACTGGCAAGGAAGTTTTATTCTGCGGTAAAGAAACCGCAGGTTTCAACCAAGAATCTAAAAACAAAATAAAGTTACTTTTCACACCTGTAGGCTATAAACCAGCTCTTCTGAATTGATTCAGCTGGGAAAAAACCTTAAAGATAAGACTTTCACGGGCACCATTGTACAAATAACTATTTGGGAAGGTACAGCAAATTTTTTTTTGATGAGCTACAGATAATTCTCCACAATAAGGGACCATTGTACTTAATAACTGCAATGCTGATTTAATACTGATTAAAGAGAAGTTCCTCTTCCAGGATTTGTAAATCTGTCTGTAGTGTAATTGGCATCCCAAATCTTGTGGTAAGCCACAAAACCTATTAAGGCTGGCTAGGAAAGGAAATTGTAGTTTTGACTTATATTGGTTATCTGCTTTTACTGGCTTACATTTCATGCAGGAGTGTATTAGAGCAGGATTCCTTGAATCTTTGGGATCTGGGCCCTGCAGTCTGAGAAGATGGGGAAATAAGCAGGACAGAAAGCAATTGCTACCATCTGGGTTGGCAAAACCTTTGTCTGAGAAGCAAGACCAAAAACATAGAATAAGAGAAGACTCCCTTCCAACACAGCAGCAGGAAGATGCTAAATTAGGAAGAAAAGACTTTACCAAGTGTTATGAAGGAGGAATAGTCTTTTAGGGTGAGATTTAAGAGGTTTAGACTCAAGTCCGAGCCACAGCTCATATTTTATGTGGTCTTGGACTAATCACCTGGTCTCTCTTTGCCTTAGTCACCGTCTGTAAAATCACAGTAATCTGTCTCATCCGCACTGAGAAGTCCTCCAGCCAGGCAACGTGTAGGTATGTCTACCAGACATGTAGAGGCAGACCTAAGTTTGCTCTGCTCATGCACTGAGCTGGCTGGTTGCAAGCAAGATCTGTCATGAAAGCCACAAAGTGACATTTGAACAGGCTTATACCAAAATTATTACATCTCACAGAGACCAGCCTGTAACACAGACAAGGAAGCTCACCTCTACCATGTCTGCCAGCACCCACTGTCCTTTTTTATTCCTTTGTACAATGTCATAGATTTTTGTTCGTTCTCTATAGAATATAGAGACTAATAAGAGTTAAGATTAATAAGAATTATATAGCACTGAGTGCAGGCAGAGAGGATCAAGGTAGCTGAATTTTACTCTCAGCTCACTGTAGGACCTTGCGTAAACCATCACCTTATCCTGGTGCAGTGTACACGTATATATACACAGGTGTGACAGTTCCTCACTTGCCAGTGGTGTGGCAGAGCTCAGTTAAGAGCATATATCATAACTCCAAATTCTTTCAATAAGTTACTGTATAGATTCCAGATATTACTGTTTAAATTCCCAGAATGTTTCCATGTCAAAATGGATTTTAGTTTTTCAAGTCCCAATGTTTAATGAATCGTTTGATGTTATTTTAGATTTAATATCTTAACCACCTTGCCCATGTCTGACACCTGCGTGGTTTTATATGTTTGGTGTCAGCAGTGAAGCTGGAATAAGAGGGCTTTTTCTCCTTTGAAGAAGAGGGAGAATAGAGAAGCCATATGGCCCAAAAGGCCACTCTGCCTAATGAAGTTCGTGCTTTCCGCAGCACAAACAAAACAGCTCCATCTTCTTCCTCAAAACCAACATGCTGTTGGTCTTAAAGCACTGCCTCCTTCTCAAAAATCAACAAAGGATTGATTTTCTCTCAACCAAAAGCATTTTCACCAAGACGAACATGAGCATCTGGCCAATGCATTAAATGTTTGGATCCTTTGAAAGAATAAGTCGGTGATACCTTGTGTTTACTTGCAGACCTTGGCAAAAAAGACACTAGGGGAACATTTGTTTTCAGGGGAAATTGTTCTAGTGAAAAGCAATTGGTTTGAAAGATGTGAACACATCTGTACCACCAGAGACAAAGGACGTAAGTAATCCATCAAAAATGGTCTGAGCAACAACAATGCACAGGGGTACACTGTAAGACAAGGAAGGAAGATGCAAAGAGTCTAAGAAGTACTGGTTTTAGCTAGCATTAGAACAAGGATGCATAGAGATGAACGATAACTCAGTCCATATGCCTGCCACACATTCAGTTTAAAGTTATCCTTTTCTTGGCACTTGGTGATCAATATTTGTTTGCATAGGGCTCAATCTCACACCCACAGAGGCCAGTGGGAGCTTGCCATTTCCTTCCATAGCTGCCTGATGAGGCTCCAAATAACTACTGTTTGTGCCCAGGGCTTTTCAGTGCCAAATATAATGAACACTATTGTTCTTAACACAATTAAATTTGATAATCCAATTTCCCTGAGCAACTGAATTGGAGTTTTTGCCTCAATCTTTCCTGAATTCTAGTTCAACTTTTACCCTGTGCCTCCTGGCTTTTCCCTTTCATTTGTTTCTGTTGTTCTACCAAGAATAGTCAGAGCCTTCTCGCAGATGTCTCGATGCCTCTTTGCCTTGGAATAATGGGAGCTGGCTTAGGCCCTGAGCTTTATAGAAGATACTGGATGACACAGAAGATCAAAGACTTTGGCAACCTCCACATACTGCAAAAGCACAAGCAAGATCTGAAGCAGGCTCCTAATAGCATTCCTTTCTCCACACCAAACAGTCTGGAAAGCATGTCCAAAAGGAGTCTGTATAGACATGACTCTTTATAGACTATTTCTGCTTCGCCCTTTTCACTCAGTGTAGCAAAGAAAGATGGATGAATGTGGATAGGAAAGAGGTGAATGAGGAAATCCAAATCTGCAAACTATGTAAACTGTAAGATGGCTTTTGTGACTTTATCCCACTAGTGCTACAGGAGTCATATAGCAAGAAGGTTTCCCGCACCTCAGCATCTTTTTCCTGATAAGACATTTACATTCTGGTCTCTCTCCCATACTGGCTCTGCAGCAAAGTGCATTCTCCAAGAATCACCCTGTTATCGGGTGATAATCCTCCATCAAGCATCACCAAGTGTTTGCTACGTGCTCTGAGTCCACAGCAGTCCTCCTACCGTGAAGGTTAAGAAGAAGACAGAGAACAAAACAGGCCAAGTGCCAACCAGTAGGCAGCTGGAAACTACCCTAAACTCTGTCCTCACTTCCACTGTCTAAGCGAAACAGACCTTTGTAGACCAGATACCGGGAGTGCTGATCAATAGGGTGAGCAAGATACCTGACCTCACCCCTTGCTTTGTAACCCTCTCCTTTGCTCCCTCAGCATCTTCCAGCATGCCAAATTTCATCCAGCTTTCCTTCCTCACAGGCAAGGAGCAATGAGCATATTTCTGTGGCAGCCACAGCAGAGGACTCTCTGATTACCTGGGGAAGTGTCTTTGGGGGCCTTCAGGAATGCTCAGCCCAGCAGGTGACCCCCAAATCCTGTTGCCAGGCCAAGCAAGCCCTTTGAAGCTGGTCAAAAGCACAGCCAGAGAACGCATGGTCACCAAGATGGCATTTGAAGCTTTTTTAATCCTGCCTTCACCAAGGGGATTTCTCAGGAATTGAGCTTCCCTGGGTTGTATGCCAGCTCTGAGCTTTGTTTCAATCTAAATATTATTATTCCTGAAGACACCATGCTTTGCAAAAGCTCAGTACATGGATCTTCCAGCTGTGTGTTTTTATATGGGTGCCTTAACATTTGTTTTGAGAACTATCCTGTTCCAACAGCAAACATAAAGATCAGTGTGACCTCTCCTTATCACACAGCCTTTCCTGTGTGGAATTCATTGTGATCTGGACCCTAGTGACTATTGCATCATTTCTGTTTATTTGTAACCTTTGGCACTGCGTAATCTTATCTGCCTGCAGCCGGCTGCAGCAGAAGATGTGCAGCAACATAGCCAGCTCTGGCAATCCTCAAACACTGGAAAGGGCCAGTTAAGAGTGGAGGTCAGTAAATGATTAGCAAAGCAAATCTGCAATCATTGACAGCTACACAGAAATCATCTCTCTCCCCCCAAAGCAGGTGAGGCCTGGCTTTTCTCCAGCTCTACTCACCAATCACGATGAGGGTGTAGTTCACATTGGTGCTGCCAAAGCCATTGGTGGCTTTGCAAATGTAGGTTCCCGCGTCTTCACTTTCCACCTCCTTGATTTTCAGCCCTTGCTGAAGGATTCGGAACCTTGTCCAGCCACTGTGGATAGTGCGCCCATCCTTCATCCACATGGTGAGAGGAGGGGGGTCGCCCTCCACTGGGCACAGGAGCTTGATGGTCCTCCCTAGCCTCACAGACTGACGGTGAATCACTTTATCAGCAATCCTTGGGGGGCCTAAGAAAGAACAGAGAGAGGAAGTGCTATTATTGCTTTTGCCAGTGATACAACACTGATTTAAAGACCAGTCATCAATCAGGGCATTACGCTGACTGCTCTACAGAGATGTCGTGAAAAGTGCTTACCAAAAATCACTTCCAACCAAGGCTAAAAATGCCGGCAAATACAGAGGGATACAACAACAGAGATACTGGTTTGTGCAAGACCTGAGGCTTTAGCCCTGCCATCAGCAGCAGTTCATGCTAACCCACCAGCGAAGCCTGGTGCTGAGTTTCTTTTGCTTTTCCAAAGCACCCGCATTTTCTTATAGCAAGGAGGAGTCCAATGCACAAACTGTTTCAGCTGTATTTGTTAAAGCAACTGTAGTTGTTTTAAACTTAACGCCTATCCTGAAGGCAAAATTAGTAACAGCACTGGTACTTACAAAACACTGCCCCCCCCTCAAAAAAAAAAGTTGTAATCCTTTTATGTTTTATGCACAGTAATTCCCTTTAATAGTCACCAGATGGGCTTTATCTGAGACGCATAAGCCTGAAGTTGTCAGACATAAAGCATTCATTTGGTAGCGCTTCACCAAAAGATACAGCATAGCTTGACATGTTAACATTGCCTGTAGTCCAAAAGAAGATATTTTTATAAATTGCCTTGGCAATGCTTCTGGTTTGACCCATCTGACAAATATTTGTTCTTTGTAAAAGGTGATAATTTCATGTAAAACAGAGTGTCCCTGGAATGCCACAGAGTGAACACGCTATTTGCCACGTGATAACAGGATGCACTTGGAAAGGCCAATACTCAGAACAAAGAAGTGACAAAGACTCCAACGTTGGGAATGGTCCCATAGCTGAATTCAAACCGGAATTTCTGAAAATTTGAAGCAGAGAGTCTTTTTCGTACACCTTCCTTTTCTGCCTTTTCATTAATTGCACAAGTTCCCCACACAAACTGCAATACCAGTGCTCTTCCCAGAATAGTCTATTAATGGGTGTGATAATAAGTGCCTTGCTCTTGCATAAGGACAAAATGTTTTGCTAAGGATTGCTGATGCTGAGTTGCACCCAAAACCCACAAGATATTTGTGGGATTTGGAACTGTTCCCTCGTATTTTATTCCTGTTCCTAGTGTTTTGCAGGATTGGACCCACATGGGATAAGCTACAGAGCTCATATTTGCACTTCCTCATGACTAATTCCTATTATTCCAATGTCTGCCTGAATTTTCCCCAGCATGACTAAGGCAGTACATACAGTCCAGCTCATGAATGACTACAGCACTGCTGTCACAGTTACTCATGTTGAATTGCATCCATTAATTTCGCAGCTTTGCTGGTGAACAGAAGTGCTGCTCAAGCTGAGAAAAGAGTCATGAACTAGCTTAAAACTCATTAATTGGTTTAACTAAGAGCCTGGTTAAACCAATGGGTCTTAGACACACTCGGATTCTAGTGAACTGCTGAAGACACAAAGCAGGGGTCTTGAGAGCACTTATTCTGAACAAGTCAGTTCCTGGCAAAGGTAACACCCAGCCCTGCACAGCTTCTGCAGACTGTGGGACAGCATCTTGGAGGTGATGGTGCCCTCCCAGACTCCAAGGGAAGTGGCAAAACACTGTGAGAAATCCTGCCTGTCCAGGCCTTTCTAAGCACTGCAAACCACACTGTTAATGTTCTTCACCTTGGGAGACCTCCAGCAAGCTCTGTGGATGGAGAGATAATCCCAAGATCCTTTGAATGCTGATCTGACACAAGTCGCATTGCTGAATCTTTTAAAGAGGAAATCCACCCATCAGGAGGGGTTGTCTGGGTTGACTCTGATAAAGTGGAACTCACCAACACCAGGTGAGGAACCAGCCCCAAATTCTACTACTTTTCGCTGAATGGTGCAGCATCTCACTCAGCTTGAAGGAGCAGAAATGTCCAGACAAGTCCACAGCCTTGTTGAAATTCTGGGTTGGCCCTTGGAGAGGTCTTTTATGACCTCAAGCCCTACCAAACCAGGTCAAACTTTAAGAGTAGCTTCACTGCAATCTACTTGCGAGCCAGGACACTACTCCATACATATTCAAATGGCAAAAACAGATCTATATTTAGTGCTGGGGAAAAATTTTTGGTGCGGGGCAAGCAGGGACAGTGGAGAGAAAGCACCCTCCTCCCAACTTGGAAACCTGCTGCAGCTCCTTCAAAATCCCTTTCCTTCCGACATTCAGGTTGACTCCTGATGAATTTTGAGACCTGGAGGAATCAGATAGTTTCCCAATCACGTCATGTGCCTCATTGGGGCAGGCTGCACAAGCGGCTCTCCTGATGGCTCCAGAGTTGCCTCTGGATCTGTCACATGTTTGGGTCAGCGGTAAGCTTGGTCCTCCTAAATGCCATTTTCCTTTGATTGACCTTTCGTTCTGAGGAATTGTTGGATCGCTCTCTGTCACAGGATCTATTCGCAGACCTTTATGACATTTAGAAAAGGGTGCGTTTCTTGAAGCCTTTCTGCCTGAGAAGAAAAATACTAGCAAGGCCCTTTGCAGCCCTTCATTAGCCCCTCCAGCGATTTTCTCGGGATGAGGAATAAAAATTTCCCCCCACTCTTTTTCCTGCTCTGAATTTTGCTGGGTACAGCTGCGTGCACTTCTCAGTGAGGTACAGATTAAGGACATAGATGTTAATACTTTGCTTCCCTTCATTTGGTGTTGTAAATATTCCCATTTTATTACCTATCATCTTTGCGTTAATAACTTTCTGTGCAAGCAGTACACTCTCTCTGGAATCAGTGCCTTTGCATATGCCAGAGGCTTCAGAGGCCCTGGCAAGCCAATGATAGCTGGACCTCCTGTAGATGGCTACAGCAAGAATAAAATGTTGATATCATCACGGATCTCTGTCTCTTTCTACTGTACAGACATCCACTGGGTCTTATTTCACTACATATCTGTACAGCCCTGCCTTGGGACTTCAACAGTGATGGATGAATGCTTTTCAAGTCAAGACACGCTTTGGCACATCTCACCACTCTGCGCTGTCAGTATTTGGAGGGGAGGCGGTAGAGAGGGGGAAGTGTGTTTAGCAAAAAGGCCCTTCTGCAACATCCCTTGTGCAGTGAGCACTGCTGACACAGGGCTGCCTTGCATGGCGTACCGCGGAAATCCCACACTATCCAGAGAGAAACGTATTCCCCTTCTGAATCCATTCACTAAGCTGCCCAGAACCTCTCAAGTTCCCCTGGAGTTTAATTTCCAGGGCTTCTCTATGGAAGTTCTATCTTCTGCTATATGAGAAGAGCAAAAAAGATGCAGTAAAAAGCTGCTGAGCACTCCAATTTCTTATGTGCATCACTGGTACTGAAGGGAGTCCCCCACCTTGCAGACCTGGCCCATAATATGCCAGGGAGGTGGCCAGGAGAGCGGAGTGCCCACTCGCTGCCAGCTCTCCCACGGCGCTGATGTGGAGGTGTCCCTTGGCGGCTGCCTGCTGCGGGGCTGGGGCACGCGTCTGCTTACGGCTGAGTGCGGTGGCGTGGGCACAGGGCGCAGCCCGCGGCCCTGCAGGCTGGATACATTCCTACAGCTGCTTAGAGAGGCAGAATCACAGGAAAGCACCTGCTGCTTCACCTACAGCTGCAAGCGAGGTAAAAAAAAGGCTGAACCCTGGCTGCTGCTGACTTCCCATCCCTTCCCGCTGCTGTCTTCTGTCCTGTGCTCTAATGCAGCATTAAAAAGCAGATGCAATTACTCCCCAAGCAGCCAGTATCACGATCTCAGCCTTGTGTAGACTCCAGCTTTGTGTTGTACGTGAGCAGAAATGATCTAATATATTTTGAGAGCAATAACCTATAGCTGCGTGCTGTAATGCTGTTCTTGCCTTGTTTGTGGGTTATGCATTAGGGCAACACCACAAGAGCTGGATAGCAACACCATAAGGGATTGTTTTGAAACTTGATATCATTTTGTTAAACCAGGCTGTTAAAATCGTGAATTCATATCTCTACCAACACAATTTTTTTAATGCCAATATATATACATACCATCTTTCTGGCTATGGGCAGGGGGGGATCCTGTGAGTTGCCATGTGCCTACACCCATGGGCCAAAGCTCCACATTGGATCCTTTCAAGACAGAGCGGGAGAGAGCAGTGCTTTCTGGCCCTGGGTGTAAATCCTGGGGTAGGTGTTCCCTACACCATACTCCTGCTGATTTCTTAGCCATTAGGCAGTGACTCTTGAAAAAATCAGCCTTTGTAAGTGCTGAGAATCTGCAACCTCTGATGCTCCTGGAGGCAGAGCATTTCCCGCAGCATTTTACCATGAGATATGGGAGAAGGGGCCAAAATCAAGACCCCAGGTAGATATTCCACCAAAATTGGTGGCACAGATTTTTACACATTTTTATAGTCAGGAGGGGAGGGGGGAATGGTGGGGAGAGAAAACAACCACCATTTCTTGCCCCCACTCTTGCAATTTTCCATTACACAAAGGCAGCTCTCTATGGCCACAGGGCACTGCTGAGAAACAGCCTTTTGAGCCACAACACGCTGGAGAGGGTGCAGCTGACTTCACGGCCTGTGCAAACAGAAGGAGCTATTACAATAAAATAAGCCCTACCTCGACACAAACCCAGTGGGGGCAGGTTTTCTTCAGTCCCCCTTGTCCTCGACCCGATAGTTTGAGAGAATAATTTTTTAATATTTTGGCTGAGGGGGAAGGGTGGGGTTTGACATCTGTGGATGTGACTTGGGAAGAAGTGACGAGAATGCAGCTGCCTCCCCCCGCGCCTGGTTGTTATTCTTTCTCCAAATACAAACTAAATATAACTTTGCCCCATAACATTCAAATCATTTTAGTTACTAGAAGGGATCATGCTTGGAGTTCCAAGGGCCAGGGTGCAATCAGGCTTAAAATATAATTTAAACAATCCAGACCCTACATTTTCCACCAAGTTATTTTCTTGCTTGTAGTTTCTCCATCTTCAAATACATATAAGTACTCCCAGAAATAAACCAGCAATCCCAGCCAAATGCCAAGTTTTCTGTTCAAAATCATATAAGCCCAGTCAAACACTAACAAGGAAATACCGTGATCACTTCATTTGTTTTAAATATTTCTGCTCATATACATGCAGACAAGTGTGCAGATTTATTTGCCTCATTTACGAATACAAGCAACTGGAATCTCCATTCTGTTCCATTATATAAAAGACAGATCCTACACCTGTCTTACTGAACAGCTGGGCAATTTTCAATTTATATCCTGTGATACTGCTCTCCACTATCCTATACCACAGAAAAGCCCCACTTGCTGCTCGGCTGCTGACACTGCTTTACAAGCATTCCTGTTCTCCCCCCGAGTGCCGTGGAAGGGCTGGTGGTTGCCACTTCTTGGCAAAGGGAGTTATGTAAAACCCAAGAAAGCCTCTTTGCTTTAGCAAATAGCTATTTCCGGGAAGCAGCAAAAACAGTTTCTAGAAGTGTATTTAAGACACAACAGTGGAATAGCCTGGAGCTTCCTGTCCATATTTCTCACAGTCAAAAACACACACACATGTAATTATATTTTCCTGGACTGCATTGCAAAGTTCATGCACTCATTCAACTCATACATGTAGTAAACATGATTTATAGCTCTGTGTGAAAACCCTCTAGATATATGGTGTTTTGATAGTGACTCGAACCTAGAGCTATAATTTAGTAACACCTAGCAGTGAAAGTTAAATGATTTCCCACTCCACATTCCTAACTTTCCATGAACCCCTTTTACTGCTAACCTGGGGAGGAGATACTGCTTCTACAATTGTTTGGACTTAGCCTTGGTATTCCTTCAACTAAACTGCACAATAACATCAAGCTTCACATATGGTGAACACACCGGCACTGACCCACGTCCTATGAGACCATTTGCCATGATACAGTTCAAAGTGAACTTTATTAACACATTAAACATAATTACAAAGAGGAAATTCCAAGGAAGGTCACCCAGCCTGGACAGTTTCTTGGAATGGAAAGTAATTTATAATATCCACATACTGTATTGTAAAGTTTATAAAGAAGTTAAATAAGTTTTAAGAGCCCCATGGGTTATGTATATTTTTTTATTTAATACCAAACACATTCACTTTCCATGAAGATAAGATTTCTTTTGAAGTGCTGTGTTAGCAAATTAGCGAAGACATTTACCATGAAGCACCCAAACAACCCATCAACACATGCAAGGAACTAACATCAGGGACTGGAGTATCACAGACAATGTGTGTCCTACAAGGAGAATACAGCAAAGCAAAGAAATCTTTCATTACGACAGTGAGATGAAGGAGTTGGACAATGGCCGCTAACCAAAACACTCATTCCATGTGAATACAATCCCTTACACCAACACTTGAGGCAACATTTGGCGTTCACCATACTCATCACTGTAAAACATGATTCTCCAGAGTTTTTAGTACAAGGATGGTTCACACCAAAGTTGATGTCTTTCTCCCATGCTTCAGAATGAACAAGGATGGCTGGAAAAGACCATCTAAAAGCCATGTTTTAAACTTGCTTCCAGAGTTGGTTAACATGGGATATCCATTGCCATAAAGCTGGGCTGGACAGCTTCTTACAGTAGGAGTTTAACCCTTACTACAACAGTTTAACCCTCTCTGCAAGGCTAACATGAGGATTATACATTTACGTTCTCTGCACATGATTATTACTATTATTTGTGTTGGCATTCAAGCTGTAATGATGTATCAATGGATAGAGGCCTTACTATGCTGGGGGCTGGACAAACACCTACCAAAGAACAATTCCCACAGGGAAGGGCTTACAAAGCAATGATGGTAAGAGTTTCAATTAACATGAGTAGGTGTTCCTCAAGGAAAGGAACTCTTGGCTCTCCGCACAGTGGGAAGCGGTTACATGGACAGCACAAAAATGTTTTTTGACAGAGATAAAAGGATGTTTTGCCCATGTATGCCATTAACTATTGGAATAAGCAGTTCAAAGGACTGGTGAATCCAACATCTTTTCATACTTTCAAAACAAAACAGCCTGCACTTCCAAAAGGTATGCATTAGCAAGTAAAGTCGGGGTCAGTGTAGGGGTAACTGGGCCAAATGCTCTGGTATGTGACATGAGGGGATCAGATTAGATGAGCTAATGGGTCCTTCTTGGCTTGAAAACATAGGCGCCCACAGACAAAAACAATGCTTATCAAAAACAATCAAAAGATTAAAGAAAAAAACAACAACAAAGACTCTTAGAGAGGAACACAAAACCACCACAAGTATTTGCTGACCAGCCCCAATGACTGGTCAAGCTTAGCTTCAGGAATAGCAGACTGTTTGCAGGAGCAAGGTCTAGGCTTGGACTGCACAGCTGAGCCCAACAACATGATGGAGAAAACAGCTTTGTGGATTCATTTTACAGCAAGTAAAGTGACATATTTTCTCTTTCTTCCCTACCTCTGTGGCAGGAGCTGCTTTCCTGATGAAATGGATATTTATTGATAGCACAAGAAGTGCTTGCCATATTTTTACATGAGTAATAACTAGCCCCTTGGGTGAAGGCTGCCAGTAAATTTTCTACTCTAGATGTTCCAAAAATAAGAAAAGTAGAATATTTGGGAACATGTTCCATTTAATTAAGTGTCCTGCATACACATTTCACTGAGTTTTAATAAAATAGTTATTGTATGTTAAACAATTGGCACTTGATTATTGCATAGATTTATTGCAGTTCAACAACAGTAGATGAGATACGTATCTCTTACATGGTTTTTAAATCCTTTGAGCATATGTTTTCAATAATCAGTTGGTATTTATTTAACATTAAATTACCATCTTATTAAATTAAATGTGCATGGGTGACATTCAATTTCAAGTGTTGCTGAATATTTTTTCAGCAGCAAAAAAAAGTAACTTTATCCCTTAGGTTTTGAGGTAGCAAATGCAGAGGAGAGTTAGGATTACTTCAAATTACTTCTGAAGAAACAGACTTCATATGCTAGAAGGTTTCTCTTCTAGTGTGGAAGAAAAGATATTATTTATTGTTTCTTAAGTGCTGCAAGTGGGCTTAACGTGGGCCAAAAGTGAGGAGTAATATTTCTGCTCTAAGGCTAAAATTACATTGGCAGCGCAGTTCAGGTATGCAGTTCAATGGATAACCAGAAAACATTTTTAGAGAAGAGATAAGTACAACAAAGGTGTGTTGGCACACGTACCCACACAATCTACCTTTTTCATTCCCATTCAAGAATGCAAGCCCATCTGAATAATGGCATTCCTAATTTGCTTTCTCAAAAGAAATGGCATTAAAATAGATTTTGAAGGTTCTGAAATTAAAAGGGGTTTTTTTAGCCTCCTGTTTCCAGGAAGGACAAACTGCCTAATTCTGGAAGAAAGCTAGAAATCCTCTGGCTTGAGGGAGTTAGGACAATCCAGAACCCAACTGAAAATCCTGCCCCATAGCCCCAACCTGCTCTCACCAAACCTAACCCAAACCCACAGCATCTCCACCACAAGTCACACAGGGACCATTCCTGCCTACATAAGGCATCTGTTTGCTTCCCATAATCTCTGGGAAACAATCCAGTCAGGCAGCCCTGAATCAGCTTCTGGGGTTAATCTACCCCAATTTTAACATAAATGCTATTGTAGTCTGCCTTTCCAACTGCTTCCCAACCATGCAAATCCTGCTTCACAAGCCCAGTGAATTTCCCAGCCAAATCGCCCACCATCTCCAAGACTTTCAGCAAAACAAACCAGACACCCTGCAAATCTCAGTTTAATTCACTTATTTTGTAACAAAACTCCCCTTTGAGCCACCAGTTGCAATCGTGTTCCAAAACCCAAGGCTTCAAAGACAAGCATTTACTTCTGAGCCAATCTGCTCCATTTTTTGTCCCCTTCTTTGCCCCCCCCCCCCCCCCCCCCCCCGCCCGCGCCACGCCCCACNCGAAAATATCCATAAGCCTTTTGCTGTTGGGAAATCAGTGGCAGTGCCCTACATGGAAGGTGCTCTCAGCCCTCTCTTTGCTCTGCCCTCATCACTGGGGGCTTCTAAGTTTGGTCACCACAAAAATGTGGTAACAACTGTTTGTTGGTAACCACAAGGAGATAAACACCACAGGATTTAAGAATTGAAGATATTTACAGAGGCTTCTCTAAAACAGAAAGCACTGCTAGCTGAATAGCTGCAGAGCAGGCTTGGTATGGAGTGTTTCGAAGAAATGTTTTTCTATCAAAAAATTATGCTTTTGACAAGAACCAAGACTTTGTCCAGTTTTCTCTTTCAAAATTCACTTCTTCAGTTTGAGAATTCTTTTGTGTCACAATTTTGGCAACTTAAAATGAAACATATACAAACAACAAAGTCAGTATTTTAAAAGTATATTGATTAGGCAATGATAATCTTTTTTTAATGGGTTGCTGCATTGTTAAAATATGAAAACAGCTTTGATTTGGGACAGGAATAAATTAAAATATATTGAAAAACCACAAGGGCAAATATATATATATATATACATATATATATATATAATAAATAAAAAACTTGTCTTGCTCCAGAAGAAAATTAAAAAAAACTCTCACCTTGCTCCAAAAGAAAAATGCAAACCAGAGCTAACTTTCCACCTTTTAAGACAGCAGCATTTTAAAATTCTGCCTGAAACTATTAAACCATCCACCATTGCCCTACCAAAACCTCCAGTTCATGGTGGGTGTGATGGAAGTGCTCTATCCAGCTCTCTCCAAAGTAAACTGTTATCATAAGGGTCTACTTTACATGTGCCTACATCAGTGTTTTAGTTTGGACCAGGGGTGTGCTTTAAAGTGACTCTTTTGATCATCCCCACCAATTATACTTTGCTTCACATCATGAAAAAGTTTTGCTGCACATGACCTGAGGTGCTTTTATATGAAATTGAGCTGCAAGGTGTGCTCCAGTTCAGATGGGTGTTTAGTTCATAGGACCAGATAGGGCTATTCTGAAGTGAAACACCCCTCTGAAGTGGGGCTGCCAGGTNCCTGTCACTTAATAATTTTATTTGAACAGCTCCTAGAAAATAGGATGCCCAAGTTCACGTTTGGTGACACGGATTCCCCTTGAACTTTCATAGTCAATATTTAACCCAGTCTAAGCACAGTACAAGGTTTAATAAGTAATTAGCCATTTCCCTTATAGACAGACGTTTGTGCAAGAGCTGCACAAGCAGGAAATTGTAAGTGTCATTGTTTATGTCTGCAGGGAAACAGAAACCACGATGGTTGACTCCATGCCATAGTCAGGAACGATGTGAGTGAAGATTTTTAAATAGTTGGTTTGCCTTCCTGCTAGTCCACAGTGGCGAGCCTTCGGCCATACACTGACACAGCGGCCTTTTGCATTTATATCTAAGAGTTTGGTTTTCCTCAAGATGTCCTTTAAAATCTTTTTTAACAAATTCTTCTCTAAGGGATTAAATTGGAAAAGACTTTATACTTTCTCATCCAATGCTGGTTTCTACTGGCTTTTCCCAATACCCAAGATGGAAAAGGTATGATTAGGGCATTAAGGGCTCAGAAGAAAAAAAACATCTTAAACACTCACTCTCAAACAGGAGACACTGCGAAAATATCCATAAGCCTTTTGCTGTTGGGAAATCAGTGGCAGTGCCCTACATGGAAGGTGCTCTCAGCCCTCTCTTTGCTCTGCCCTCATCACTGGGGGCTTCTAAGTTTGGTCACCACAAAAATGTGGTAACAACTGTTTGTTGGTAACCACAAGGAGATAAACACCACAGGATTTAAGAATTGAAGATATTTACAGAGGCTTCTCTAAAACAGAAAGCACTGCTAGCTGAATAGCTGCAGAGCAGGCTTGGTATGGAGTGTTTCGAAGAAATGTTTTTCTATCAAAAAATTATGCTTTTGACAAGAACCAAGACTTTGTCCAGTTTTCTCTTTCAAAATTCACTTCTTCAGTTTGAGAATTCTTTTGTGTCACAATTTTGGCAACTTAAAATGAAACATATACAAACAACAAAGTCAGTATTTTAAAAGTATATTGATTAGGCAATGATAATCTTTTTTTAATGGGTTGCTGCATTGTTAAAATATGAAAACAGCTTTGATTTGGGACAGGAATAAATTAAAATATATTGAAAAACCACAAGGGCAAATATATATATATATATACATATATATATATATAATAAATAAAAAACTTGTCTTGCTCCAGAAGAAAATTAAAAAAAACTCTCACCTTGCTCCAAAAGAAAAATGCAAACCAGAGCTAACTTTCCACCTTTTAAGACAGCAGCATTTTAAAATTCTGCCTGAAACTATTAAACCATCCACCATTGCCCTACCAAAACCTCCAGTTCATGGTGGGTGTGATGGAAGTGCTCTATCCAGCTCTCTCCAAAGTAAACTGTTATCATAAGGGTCTACTTTACATGTGCCTACATCAGTGTTTTAGTTTGGACCAGGGGTGTGCTTTAAAGTGACTCTTTTGATCATCCCCACCAATTATACTTTGCTTCACATCATGAAAAAGTTTTGCTGCACATGACCTGAGGTGCTTTTATATGAAATTGAGCTGCAAGGTGTGCTCCAGTTCAGATGGGTGTTTAGTTCATAGGACCAGATAGGGCTATTCTGAAGTGAAACACCCCTCTGAAGTGGGGCTGCCAGGTCCTCAGCACCAAATGCTTTGCTTTACAGATCCAGTCTTCCCAATCCTCACCAGCTGCTAATGCAGACACAGCCAGCAATTGCTAGCTGGATCCACGGTAAGACAAAAGCAGAAGCTGTGTTCTTGGATTTCCATTAATGAGCATTCAATCTACACGACCAAACTGGAGCTAATGAAGAATAAGCTCCCAAAATGCCTACAGTGTGAAAACTACCTCCTCAGCATGAAAATATTTCACTTCCAAGATTTGTTCCTGTTGTGCTGTTCTATAGGCTAACTTAGGCACACCTGTACATCTCTTCCAGGAGGGGAAAAATACTTAAACACGTTTTAAAAGGAAGTGTTCACAAGGCTGATTCAGTGATAACTTTCATTTAAACTCAGGAGATGCCAAGTCTCCTGCATATGAAAACAGGGAAACCATCACTGAATTCTTATAGCATTCACATCTGGTTCCTGCTCCCCAGGCAATGAAGCACACACTACCTGATATAAAAGCGCATGACACCCGATAGTATTGGCAGGAGCCAGGACTTCTTAAAGCATGAACCCTTCATACCTGCAGAATGTTATATTGTCAGATCTCATACAGGAAACAGCCTCAGCTCCAGGCCGTACCCAAAGGAAAGTAGTAATATTTTCTTCAAATGGATCGACCCTGGTCCGGTGCCACAGCACAGCATTAAAACATGCAATGATGCCTGCACAAGTCCATGCACGAGCGACCTTCTGGCTCTGCAAGCTCGGGCTATCACTGGCCCAGTCTGAGGGCTCAGCCGGTGCCTTGGACAGAGGCTAGTCCAGATTTCTGCAGCCTGCCTGCGACTGGGACAGCTTCAAACAGATCTACTTCCTCTGCTCCTCCTTTTCTACATGCTGGCTTGCTGACGACAACAGGGTTAGTGCGCTCTTAAGTGGCCTTTATTAGCTCTTCTAGTAGGAGATAGTAAAGACTTGTTCTTTTAGGCTTACTATATCTGATCGCACCGCCATGGTTTGTGCCTAAGATTGCCAGGTGCTTTTCTAGACAGTCCCAGTACTGTTCAGCTTCTAAGATCAGATAAAATCAGTGTATTTCATCTGGTACGTCTGAAGCTCTGCTGCACCCCTTACTGCTCAAAAATTGCTTCACTTCATCTGGAGGAAGGTACTTTTGCTATACCTCTATTGCACACCAGCATGTCTCAGGATGAATGTTATTACCAAAACAGCACCTAACAGTGGGTATATTCTGGCTAAATTGAAACACTAAAAATAAATATTTAAAATATAAATCCATTAAATTCCCCAAACTACCCAAAGGATTTGGAAATATTTGTCCTTTGCTGAAGACCCCATTCTGCCTGCCTTTTATCTCTATAAATCTGCACGAGTAGAAGGATGGTGCTAGTTTTTGACTGGTACACAAGCAAACTACCAACCCCCTGTGATTAGCACAGCCTGTGACTGTCAGTGCGGTTGCTTTACTTGAGCTGCCCAAACTTCAGCAGCTACAGAACGTACGGGAGTTTTGCTGACATCGATTGCTCTGTAATTTCAAATGACGTCGTTCTACTGGCAGGCTGCGCACTGGTATGTAACGTCGTATCCATCAGGTAGATAGAGCTGCACTGGAATATCAATTAATGTGCACTCTCCTATTACCTCACAGTCTGGTAATGTACAGTCCCAGCTACCCTCCTGCAAGCGTGTGCAGGGGGAGAAACCTGGAGAGCGTAACCGCTATCTAGGAAAAGCTGTGCATGGAGAAATATTGTCTCGCCGTGTGATTACATAGCTGCTTTATCCCCCATCGCATGCGTGCGTGTACCCACACACGCACGTCGCATCAGCTGTCAGCAGGAATTCCTGACTGCAGATTAAAGCATTGCCACAGTCTGTCTGCTCAGCCTGTCCCAGCCGATGCACATCGGAGCAAAGTGCACATCACTCGCATAAAGATTTCCAAGCTCCTCCGTTCACCGAAATAGGAGGTTTTACTGTTGCAATGACTTGAACTTGTTCTTGAGAGAAGCCACATCAGAAATCACTTCTGTGCTGCATGCTGGCATTTCTAAGTGAGGAGTCAAGAGTTCAAAACCCAAGGTCAGAAAAAAACAGACATGCAAGACCCCTTGCTGTACCTGTAGCTGGATAAATCAGCACTTTCCTAATCAGTCGCTAATCCCCTAATCTTTATTGCATGTAAATTCCAATCCCTTCCCAACGGCTGTGCCATGGTAATCTCCAATCTGATTATAGTGAAACCCCATTGGAAGACTCATTGATAAAAGATGGAAATGTGTAAAATCAATTTGCTATATATCACAAACAGAGCTGCACACCCCCTCAGGGATCAAAGACCCGCCATCAAATACCAACAAATAAAGGGCTGTTAAAAACATTTTTTATCTAATAGTGGATTTGACTATTTGACAAAAGACAAAATTCACTTCTGAAGGCACAACCAGGGCATTGTTTTACACACAGTAAAGCATTAGTTGGTGGCTAAGGCAGAAAAGGCAGCGTAAGAAAGATTGTCATTTCAGGCCATGCTATAAAAGTGCGAGGGCAAAAGACAAGAGAGACTAGATGCACTTAGGCTCACAGTTTACTGGCAGGAGCTTAGACTCAGCCAACGATCTCAGCTTTATCTCCAGAAAGTATAGCAGGAGCAGTGTTGGCATGGAGCGGTTGGCCAATGAATTTGTCATTTGGTATTTATCTTGGTAAGAAGCAATAATCATCGGTAGGGCTGAGCAAAATGCTCCAACTTTTGGTCCTGACCTCAATGAAGCTTTGGGCTGAAATGGCCCCAGCAGTAGGGACCACAGCTCCGGCCAACCAGGAACAGCCTGGGCTCCCTCATTGCTAAGCACAGTGGTTTTTAGTTTTGAAAACAATGGAAAATTGATAACACTTATAAAAATAAAATATCTTGGCAGGATCTCACTCTCATATCAATTTTCTACAGTGGGCAGAAGGGAAGCCAAAGCCTCTTTTGTGTAACCCACCAAAAGATAAAGAAAAATATTAAATGAAAAGCAAGCAGAGCCCAATCTACCTCCTGTGTTTAATCCATTGAGGGGAACTTGCCAGCATTCACAATTTAATTTTTTAAATCTTGTGATATTAGGTGCTTGTTCCTTACTGTCTCTTTTCTGAGGACATAATCCTGAAGGAGAATCTCCTGTTTATTTGAACATGAAAGGAAATTTGTGACCTTTGTGATCATGGGGAATCACTAAATGCTCTAAAAACAGGAAGCAAATAAATAAAATCCAATTTGTTGTAACATTCATGCTATTTAAGCCAAAGTACTGGTTTTCTGGGGTTTGACCCAGGAGTGTTGAACACGCAGGATTAGTAATGTGAGTGTTTCCCACGGATGTGTCCCATGTGATTTATTTAAGCATCTCTATGACATACATTAACAAAAAGCAACACTGGCTGTGGGATCCAATAGCTGTAGGATCTGATATAGCTTATGCTCCATTCACCATAGAGGAGGTTATAAGCAGGTGTCTCTCCTAGAGAAACTGGTATGCTACAATCAACAGGAAGCTGGCTCATAGCCCCAGATGTTTGTCATTATGGAAAGGGGGGGAGAAAGAGGGATGTTAGGGTCCATAAAACCACGCTGCTACTCTTGCAGCACCTACAGTTCAAGAGGGACTTCAGTAGCTCAGCTCTGCCATTGATAAAAGTTTTACAAGACCTTTGCTCCAAACAGCCCTGAAATCAAAGGTCTGTTTACTTAGCCTTTGCTTGCTGGGCTTTAGGATAGCACAGGGAAGATCAAAGCAGAGACCTCGTTTAACATGTCCAAGTACACAACCAGCAAGTCTGTTTATGTTGGATTCCTACACACTGAGTGTGCTGCTGTCTGTCAACACTTCAGGCTCATTTTCAGCAATATTGGGTGAGGAGGGAAATATTGAGAAAGGCCCCACAGACATTGGTCCTGCTGAAACAGAAGCGAAAGTCAGAGCAAGGAGCTCTGCTTTTAACTGTGACTGCCAAGGTCAAGAATGAACTCCTTGCAGGAAAAAAGAAGTAGACCTATGATCTCTGCTGAAGTGCCACACCATTAAAATGCAGCTAAAGTCTGCAAAAAGCCGCAAAAGAAATTTTTGGTCTCACCTGTTTTTATTGCTAATGCACAGTGAGACTAAGGTACTTGGTTTGGCGTTGGTAAGGGATGACACCCTGTGCACCTCATGCATAGAAAGAGGTGCAATAGCCATCAGCAATTCACATCTTCCGGCAGTCTCCCACTGATGCCTGTACAATCCCACCCTGGGGAGGTAGAAGTTTGCAGTGACAGGCCATCTATTCACCATACGTAGTCTCTCTTTCACTCCTGCTGCTGGGGACTACCAACCAGAGATGGTTTTGCAGTTACCAAAAATGCAGCAGGACTAACAATGCTTAGTTTCCAATGTCCCTATATTCTCCATCTGGATTTCTCAGTGCCTATTAAGGGGCAAGAACCTGCTGTCACCTTCATCTGTTTATTTGTTTGTTTAGCGCTGGTGCATTCATCTCCCTCTAATATTTAGAAAAGGCTGAATCCATGCAATGGCCTCTCCCTCAAGCATGGTGGTAGTGGGATGCAGCACTATTACAATCACTCCCATCTACATGGCTTCTCATTTCCACAAGGTTTGTAAGAACTTACTATGTCCCATATTGTTCCTTCTCAGATACATCTGAAATTGGCTAATAGGCTCAAAGGCTGTTAGAAGCAATGGAGATGGACCAACCCTCAAAAAGACATCACCACATGGATCTCATCTCCTTAGGACACCAACCTGAAGACCAGCCTAAAGATCAGCCAGACAGGCATAGGTACAAAAAGGGCACTCAGACAGAAGGAATTAGCCAATTATTTATTTAGCTTTGAAAGTAGGGCTCTCTGAAAGTTTTCTCTGAAGATATAACCCACATCTGGTACCACAGCAGAACCTTCATCAGAAAATTAACATCACAAAAGTTGGGGTGGTTCCACTTTTAGCTGATTTCTTTTACTTTTCTGGGTGCTTTTGTTACAGTTTACCAGGAGAAAAACCCTCCCATGTTCTGACCAGTGTTGCTCAGAAAAAAACAGAAACTCAGGTCCTGCAAAATATGAGGCAGTCTGTAACCAGTGTTAGGAAACCAAGTCTACCAACAGGCAGCTTGTTCCAGAGCTGCCTCCTGCAAAATGCCCTGCATCTCTTTCTGAAATAGCTGAAAAGGCCATGGACAGAGACAAGGCACTGGACTGCACAGCCCACAGATGAGTCCAGCACAGGACTGGGATTCAAAATATGTGATATATATTATTCCTCCATCTCTCATGTGCTTTCTTTCTGACCTCAGATAGCCTCTATTTCACCAGCTGGGAAACTGAGTCATTTTTCACAAAGTGTTGCATATGTGCTTTGAGATCCTCAGCTGATGGATCCCAGAGCGGCATACCTGGAGCAGACATGGAGCCGTTTGGTCTGAATGGTTTAGTGATGGACTGGCAGTGTTAGGATAATGGTTGGACTTAATGGTCTTAAAGGTCCTTTGCCACCTAAATGATTCTATGAATTAGACCAGTCTGCCAAAATAAACCACACAACTGACAACCAAACCAACAGTTACTATAGCTGTGACCAGACAGGAACCAGCAACATAGTTCAGCCGTACATGCACCCTATTCCCACTGCTATCCAGGACGCTGATCGCGTCAGGCGTGTTTAGGGCAAAACTTCTTTCAATCTTGACTCCCCTTCTAAACATGCCAGTTCCAGTGGTTCCCTCCCAAACTTGCTCTCTTGCACTGATGGGAGGAGCTCATGTAGGAATGAGCAAGAAAGTAATATCTGCTTCTTCTTTCCTTGGCTTCACAGAAGAATAAAACTTTATAAGGAGTGAAAAATTAAAAGGAACATGTGGAGAAGACCACACAACTGTAGGCTGGAGGAGCCCCATTAGGTCTCCTTCCCGTCCATCTCACTGTACTAACAGGACTGACCCTTTAAAACAGAGACAAGTAACAGGAAAGTAACAAGTAACCTAATGGTTAAGATACTTCCTTAGGTCCTTAATTCAAGTCAGATAGCAAGGGTCACACAAGGTACTGAAACGCCACAACTGTACACAGGGACCTCTCCCTCTCGTGAGGTGCTGTGAGGACAAACAGTAGATTGCCAGGCACTTTGTGATAAGAGGAGTGCAGATGGGTACCTAGACAGATATGCAGGTTTGTTTTAAATGCAAAAGAAATCTCAAGAAAGAGTCTTCCCAGTCTTGCAGGGGGATGTTTTACCTACCCGGGCAATACAGCCCGCTTTGCTCCACCTTATTTGAGGGCCTCTCGTCAAAATCCTCATCTATGCTCCTAAACTGTTCCCTCCCCCTCCTCCTGGCTCCAGTATCCAATCCCTTCATACACTTGTAGACAGTTATTGTCCCCTCAGGTGTCACTTAGCCAAGCTATACATACATTTACAAGCAGCTCTTTTAATCTTCTCACATAAATCAGTCCCTCCAGTTGTCTGAGCCGATCATCCGGGCCTGTCTCTCTCTGTCCGGACGAAAACCTTGCCTGTCTCCCTGACATCTCATGGATGTCGAGCTGTCAGCTCAAGCTCAGAGCTCTTAATCTTCCTCCCCCTCCCCATCTCCTTCCTTAATTGCTGCAGACACCGCTACCGTCCTGCCTGTCGCTCAGGCCCACGGCCTGAGTGTTATTTTTCACTTTAGTCTCCCTCCAGCTCTCCACATCTCGGCTCGGACTGTGAGCCATAGAGTCTTTCTGCAGCTCATTGATAAGCCCCAGCCTTGGCTGTCCATCCACTTGCTTACAGTTTGCATACAGGCTCCCATCATATTTCATCACGATTCCTCTGCTCCAGCCTTTATGAAACACACTCTTGCCTCATTCATACCAATTTTTTTCTAGGCACCGCTCTGGCCACATCTGCTTCTCTTTCCATCTAGCTCTCCATTTCCCCACCACATCAAATGGCTGCTACTTTTCTTCCCTTGTCAAGGCTCCTCCTGGCTTTTCCCCACTGTTGCTATCACCTCATCCCTACCAGAGGTCCACCCTCTTCCAACTGGCCCAGAAGTCCAGGTTCCCCTCCTTCCTTTTTACATTTTTCAAAGAAAATCATAGGTGTTTTCTGCCAAGCTGGCTGCCTCGTGTGGGAGCAGCTCCCCATCAGCACTGGCTGAGGTGCTCAGCTCTCTCCCCACGCACCACTCCTTAAAGCTTTCCTGCACCAGATACCCAGGATTGCAGGTCAGTAGCTAAGCCTTACACCTCTGCTAGTCCTCATGGTCAGCACCATCTCGCTGCTGCTTTCCTCCACCTATCTCCCCATCTTCCTGCCATCATCCTTCATCTCGTGTCCCCAGGTAGCTCTTTGGGTACAGCCGCCTTGTTGTGTTCAGACAACACCTTGCACAGTGGGGTGAAGGCCCTGAGCACAACAGCGACACACACAAATCACACTAATCACAACAGCTTCACCAGCACCTCTCCACTGATTATCCTCATTTCTGCATCCACAGCATTAAAGTATAATTGCATTTTAACAAGCTTCATTAGCACATTGCCTTAGTCAAGCTTAACACAGTCCAAGCACCCAAGGAAACCTCATGGTGCTTTTTTCTGCTCAATATAATTTTCAAGGCTTCTGTAACCTGATTTGTTAGGAATAACCTCAGGGCTGTAAAGCTTTTCTTCTGCCATCCAGCAATTAAGGAATAATTTGTCACGGAGCAAGTCAAGCTGCAGGGCAGGAAAGCCCTGTGCAATACAATGAAGCTGTGTAAACCATAGCCCTCGGTGCAGGAATGAAGCGAGCATCCCTTCTCTCCTCCTTTGTTAGCCGGGAGCCTGTGCTCAGCAGCAGCTCCTGTAAATGCTGCACCACCTCCTGAGTAATGCAGCTCCTTGGCCTGCAGGCAGAGAAATGCCTGTGGACACCCTGCCAGCACACACTAACTAGGACTCTGCCCCTCCTGCACTTTTTTGGACACTGTGCAGAAAGGTAAACAGCAAGTTGCCAAACCGTACCATTGGCATGAGCTTTATAATGGAATAGGATAAAGAAATGGGCTGAAAAGCTTTTTTTTAGCAAGGTTTATGAAACTCCAAAGGATGATTGAAACCCCATTATTTTTTAAAAAAAAAAAACTACCTTGGGAATAAAAATTTTAGTATCTTAAGAATAAGAAAGAATGAGCAAAGGTAGATGATGAGCTTACAACAGTCTAGTTTCCTTGAACTCACTTCATTTGTGCACACTACTATCCGTGATAGGCAGGAGGTATGGTACCCTGGACAGACGGGGGCAACCTGTGGTGCATACGCAACAGGACCTGGGCAGTGGCCCCCAAGCAGGGACACACTCTGCGTTTCAACCACCTTTTATGGTCCAATAATTGCTTGTGTAGCCATGGACAGATACATACATATACACTGAGGAAAAAACAGTCTCACCTTAGAAAGAAGGAAGAGGTAGCTCTTATTCTTATAGAGTTTGCTAAGTATTTCTGTCTGGCTAAACCTTTGCTGGCTTTAACGTTGATCAAAACTTTCTCCAGTTATGTCAGTGACATAAAAGTCAAACACTTTCCCAAGCATTCCTGGAAAGATGCTTCCTGTTTTGGTGAGGGAGAGAGGGTATTTTTAAATAAAAAAATTATCTGACTACGCTCGCTGTGTATTAAGCCCAGTCGCAAAACCAGAAGTAGTTTTGCAGATGGAGGTTGTTACCTGACTTTTTTTTTTCCCTTAATGCCCAATAGTAGCCAGATTAAGGAACTGGTAGCAAACCTAAGTCACTGTTTCCAAAACCATACATAGGAACAGTGTGGCAGGAATAGAAAGCTATAGAGTATCAACTAGTACAGGGCCCCAGACAGCTGTCTGTGAAAGCAGAAAACATGGGGTTAATGGTTCTTTTATATTTTTCTTTTAGTAGTTGCAGGCAACTGAGGACTGGCATGGAGATCATTGATCACTGCTAAAAATTTTGCCTGCAAAGAGACAGTCTGATCTTGTGAAGTCTGGGCAACACTCAATTCCCATTAATTTAAAGGGAGATCAAAGACGTCCAGCATTTTGTAGGAAATTCTAAATCTATGGGCAGGTAGGCTCCCATCTCACTATAAAAAGGGTTCTCCTCCAGCAAATCCCTCTCATGTCTCTATTTATACATGCTTTGTAATTTTTCAGCTTATACAGCTAAAGAAGATAAAAACCCATTTGCTAACTATCTGATATTACAACAGTACATTCTTCAGGAATAGGTACTTTTCACATCCTACTACCATTATTTTAACGTTAGGAGGTAGAGGAAAAACTTCACCCATCCCCACCTTCCTCCCCCTTAGCCAGACAAATAAGGCATTCAGCTTGTCTGAATTTAAATTTTTATTGGAGTTGATCCAGCAACCAGAGCGCATTGCTAGAAGCCAAGGTCCTGCTTCCTTCAATACACCTCCTTCATTCTGACTCCCTGCTTTTGCACTGCTTTGGTAATCTCAATCTGTGGTCAGGGATAGGATAAAATTTCAGCTATTTCCCCCCTCAACTGCACAGAACAGGGCTTGCTCTTAAATCTAAAGCCCTGCACCCTAAACCTCTGGTTAAGTACTTAACTATAGGCAAGTCTTTGAAATCATCATGGGCTTTTTTTTTTTTTTTTTTTTCCCTTAGATATAGCTCTGGAAACCACAAAAGTAAACCACGTTCTCAGGAATATCAAAGGTATTCAGAGGAAATTGGGGGAAGGAGGCACATAGGGTGGCTCCATAGTGCTTTTTTGGCCTGTTCCTCTGAAATAGATGGCATTACCAGTCATCATCAAGAATGTGAAATTTCCTTTTCTATCCTCTAGAGCATGAGAAAGTATTGTTAACTTTTCTGGAAGCATTAGGAACAGACAGCAACTGGAATGCAAGCAGAAGTCACATTTCTGTCATTGACTTGGTAAATGACCTCCACCTTTCTGCACAGGATGGTGTGGGCTCCCACATACCTTCTCCAAATGTTTATATTTTCTTCTCTCTGTGTTTTTCCTCCTCCC